>PVIW01009507.1:0-51452 GCA_004026585.1 Noctilio leporinus
GGGGGACAGAGGGGAGCAAAAAGGGGATGGATGTAATACAACAACAATAAAATTAAAAAAAAAAAAAGAAAAAATAAATAAATAAATAAAAAGAGGTATATGGTGGTTTCCTCAGTTACTAAATCAAAATCCATTTAACTCCTAACAATTATTATTCAAATTAAAAATGTATGGTGTGGATGTGGAAAGATAAACTGACCTAAAGAACATAACAGAGAGCTCTCAGAAACAAACCCATGATTATGTGGAGCCTAGATATATACTAAAGGTAGGGAAAGAAAAAACTATTCAATTACTGATACTAGGAAAATTGATTATTCATTTCGGAAGAATAGGTTCCCACCTTCAAATCACACACAAAAACTATTTTATAAAAATTAAAGACATAAATGTAAAAAGCAAAACTTGAAAGCTTTTAGAAGAAAATATAACAAATTATCTTTATAAACATGGGGTAAGGAGCCCTGGCTGGTGGCACAGTGGAGAAGGCGCTGGCCTGCAAACTCAAAGGTCGCTTGGTTTGATTCCCCAGCCAGGGCACATAACCAGGTTGCAAGCCAGGTCTCCAGCCAAGTCCATAGCCAGAGGCAGGTGAAAGGCAACCATACATTGATGTTTCTCTCCCTCTCTCCCTTCCTCTCTCTCTGGAAATAATAAATAAAAATCTTTTAATAAATAAATAATGAAACAAACAAACATAGGGGTAAGGAATGATTCTTTTAAAAGAATAAAACAAATAGCTAATCATAAAAGAAATAATTGATAAATTCCACTACATTTTTTAAAAATTAAGAATTAATTTAAACAAAAAATACCATAAAGAACTTGAAAAGAAAAAATAAAAAGACAGAAGATATTTGCAATTCATAATTAACAAAAGGTTAGTATACACAATGTTTAAAAAAAAAAAAAAAAACCCTCATAAATCAATTAGAAAAAGACCAATATTGCCGCATAAAAATGGCAGGGAGGGGAGCATGCATCAAAAAGAACAAAATACCAAGACATAAATTTAACCAAGGAGGTGAAAGGCTTATACAGTAGTCATCACTTATCCACAGTTTTGCTTCCCATGGTTTGTTATCCATGGTCAACTGAAAATATGAAATGGAAAATTCCAGAAATAAGTCATAACTTTTAAGTCGTGTGTCATTCTGAGTAACAAGATGAAATCTCGTGCCATCCCACTCCATCCCATCTGAATGTGAATCATGACTTTGTCCAGCATATCCATGGTGGATGTTCAGTACAGTAAGATATTTTGAGAGACCACATTCACATAACTTTTACTACAGTACATTAATATAATTGTTTTATTTTATTATTCATTGTTAATCTCTTACTATGCCTAATTTATAAATTAAACTTTTCATAGGTATGTATGTGTGCGTGTATATGTATATAGGGGAAAATTAGTATACAGTGTTTGGTACTATCTGCAGTTTCAGTCATCCATTGGGAGTCTTGGAATGTATCCCCATGGATAAGGAAGAACTACTTTACACTGAAGACTGTTAAGACACTGATGAAAGAAACTGAAAGATACAAATAGATAAAAAGACATCCCATGCTGATGGGACAGAAGAATTAATACTGTTACAAATGCCCATAATACCCAAAGCAATCTATGGATTCAATGCAATCCTTATCAAAATTCCAATGGCATCTTTCACAAAAATAGAACAATCCTAAAATTTGTATGGAACCACAGAAGACCCTGAATAGCCAAAAAATCTTGAAAAAGAACAAAGTTCAAGGCATGAAGCTTCCTGATTTCAAATTATATTACAAAACTATGGTAATACAAACAGTATGGTATTGGCATAGAAAAGGAAATATAGATCAATGGAACAAGATCAAGAGCCCAGAAATAAACTCATGCTTATATTGGTAATTAATTTATGACAAAGCATTCAATAATATACAATGAGGAACAGGGTAGTTTCTTCAATAAATGGTGTTGGGAAAAGTATATCGTTACATGCAAAACACTGAAACTAGGCCATTTTCTTACACCATGCACAAAAATTAGCTCAGAATTAACTGAAGACTTGAATGTAAGACTTAAGCCATACTCCTAGAAAAAAGCATAGGCAGTAAGCTCCTTAACATCTAACTAACTCTGTGATGATCTTTTGAATCTGATTTCAAAAGCAAAATTAAACTAGTGTGGCTACATGAAACTAAAAAGCTTCTGTACAACAAATAAAAAACATAAACAAAATGAGAATGCCTACTGAATGACAGAAAATATTTGAGAATCAAGTATCGAATAAGGGGTTAATAGCCAAAATATATAAAGAACTCATACAACCCAATAGCCAAAAAATTGGTCCTGGCTGGTGACACAGTGGATAAGGGGCCGACCTGTGAACCCAAAGGTCGCTGGTTCGATTCCCCAGCCAGGGCACATAACCAGGATGCAAGCCAGGTCTCCAGCCAGCTCTGTAGCTGGAGGCAGGTGAAAGGCAACCATACATTGATGTCTCTCTCCCTCTCTGCCTCTCTCCTTTCCTCGCTCTCTGGAAATAATAAATAAAATCTTAAAAAATAAAGAAAAAGGACAGAGTATCAAAACAGACATTTTTCCAAAAAAGACATGTAGATATTCAACAGGTACAAGAAAAGGTGCTCAACATCACTAACTGCAACAGAAATGCAAATCAAAACCACAAACCACAATAAGACATGTATCACCCCACACTCCTTAGAATGGTTATTATTAAAAAATCCAGAAAAAGAATTGTTGGTAAGGATGTGGAGAAAAGCAAATCCTTTTACACTGATGATGGGAATATAAATTGGTGCAGCTACTATGGAAAACAGTGCAGCAGTTCCTCACAAAATTCGAAATAGAATTACCATCTGATCCAGCAATTCCATTTCTGTGTATATATCTAAAGAAAATAAGAACACTAAGTTGAAAAGATATGTGCTCCTTAATGATCAATGCAGCATTACTTACAATAGCCAAGATATGGAAACAACCTAAGTGTCTATCAGTGAATAAATGGATAAAGAAAATGCAGGTCATACATACAACGGAATATTACCTAGCCATGAAAGAATGAAATTTTGCCTTCTGCAGCAACATTGATGGACTTTGAGAGCATTATACTAAGTAAAATAAGATAGACAGAGAAAGACAAATAAGGTATGTAGAATCAAAAAACATAAACAAACAACAATAAAAACGTGAGCTTATAGATACAGAGAACAGGCTGGTGAGTGCCAGTGGTGAAGAGGTTCCTGGAAGGAGATGCACAATGGGTGAAACGGGTAAGGGGTACAAACTTATAATAATAAAATAAATAAGTCAGGTGAGTGGGTGTAATATACAGCATGGAAACTATAGTTAATAATACTGCACAGCATATTTGAAAGTTGCTAAGAAAGAAAATCTTAATTCTCATTACAAGAAAAGTATCTGTAACTACACATGGTGATGGATGTTAATGAGACTTGTTGTGATCATTTTGCAATATATACAAGTATCAAATCATTATATTATTTACCTGAAACTAACAGAATGTTAACTACATCTTAATAAAATAATTTTGAATATAAAAAAAATGGGGGGAAAACTTGAATGGTGATTTCATGGAAATCATCCAATGGTCAATAAATATACAAAAAAATGCTCACCCTCTTAGTAATAAAAAAAATACAAATCAAAATCACAATGAAATAAAAATTTTACACTCATTGAAACTGCTGAAAATTAGTAAATCTGAATATAACTAATAGATATGGTTGGAGTCAATGAGACATTTTAAGCACTGATGGTGGACTATAAACTGATATAAGCACTTTGGAAAATTTTAGACCTCCCGTATTAAATTTCAGCATACCCTGTGGGTCCAACAATTCCACTCTTGGCTTTATAACTAGAGATACATTTATATATGTACACCAAAATACAAAAATTAGAATGTTCAGTAACTCTGTTTATAGTAGCAAAAATCAAAACAACTCTACTCATCAATTGAAAATAAATGGATTTATATGTGGTGATATATGCATATAATAAAAAAAGTATGTAGCAACAAAAAAGGAGCTATTGGGTATAGCTATACCCAATGATATAGCTGAATCTTGGAAACAAAATGTTAACTACAAAAACAAGTCCTAAAAGATGACATATTATGCTACCATTCTGATAAAATTAAAAACCAAGCAAACCTTAGTGATACATACATGATTTTAAAATAACAAAGAAAAATATCTTTAAAAATAACAAAGAATGATAAAAAAATACAAAACAGCCATCTCTGTGTAGCAGGCACAGGGAAAGGTGAGAGAAGAAGCACAATGACAGACACAAAATATTTTTATGATTCAAGTTCTTAAGTGGTAAATTCAAAATGTTCTGACTGCATAATTACACTTTATAATTTACACATGCTACATCTCTTGTGGTATCAGACAGTACCCTAAGGCTAATTTTAAATAATTACGAGAAGAACAACTAATAGAATTAAAGTATGCTTAAATATTCCATCAGTAACACAGGTATCTATGTCTTAAATATCTTTAGTATATAAAAAGGAAAACAGTCTAAGGACTGTATATTTAGTTCCATTCACCCATTTCTAACTTCTTACTGATTGAGGTATTACTGTTTATGATTTTGAAAACTTTGAAATGAAATATAGAGTATACTTCAGAAGAAAACAGAGAGCCTATTTTTCTATTTTTTTCTCTCACCCCATTCACAAACATTAACAAGTATATAAACAAAAAAGGATTTGCATAATATAAAAATCATTTTGATATCTTCCATCCCTTGCACAATTGAAGACTGGTTAAGTATAAGCTTAAAAAGGTGGTGACTTTGTTTTTATATGTATCCCCTGGCATAAAGGAGACAACAAATACTTGCTAAATGACTGAATAAATGACAAATGAATCACTGCATGATTTCATTGTAGCTTCAGACCTTACCATCAATTACCTTACTTACTAAAGATAGCATTACAGTGCCCTCTCCTGGTAGTACTTTGTAATGGAAGTAACCTACTTTGCTATTCATATTGCTTTACTAATCTTAACTACAGGAGAAACTAATCACACTGGAATAATTAACAGTAATATAATTAACATACCAGGTGGAATTTCTAAGAAGAATATGACTCTGTAACTACCATTCTTTACCTTCTGAATTCAACTCATCAATATAGAATTTTACAAGCTTCAGAGCCTGGTATATGCCCTTAATCTAATTGAAAGCTAAAATAAAATGAAGTTAGGTAATTTAAAAGTCATAAACAATCTCTATGTAAATCCTAAATCTCCCCTTTCAGATGGTATATCTTTTGTCAAATACTTCTAAAAATTTAAATATGTTGGTAAACAGTATAAATCCTAATAAAGTATTTTATGAAATTACTTTTCACTCTAAAAGATATACTGTCTCTAGGAAATAGTCATACAGTTCCTTTTTACCTGTTGGCAGAGTACAATATAAACTCATCCCTAACATATGCTGTATGTTACATATTCTTAAAACATATAACCAAAATAAAATTTCTTCTACTCCAAGTAAAAACTTAAAACTTTCACTTATAAAACCCTATTCCTAAAATAGAACCATTTCAATTGGTATTAAAAATCCTATTTGTAAGTTCAGCAGTGGCAAGCAGTTCACCTGAGCCAACACCTGAATGTACAAGATAATGAAAGTAACTGAAAAATCCATTGAACATATGTGCCAACAAGCAAGGCTAAATAAGAAAACATAAGAATGTTTTGGTATCTGTGTAGTTTCAAAACTTCTACTATTCTGATAATGGTGATTGTATAATAACAATATTTTTTTAACTATGACTGTTGCAGTTAAAAAGGAATTTTAGCTGGTTACCTTAAATCATCTCCCTTTATAGACCACATATTATAAGCAATATTAGAGGCAAATAACAACTGTTCTAGACCAAAGAATTTTACAACTAGCAAAAACCTTGCCATTATCTTGCTCAGTCCCCTCCTTCTGCCAATGAAACAACAATGAAAATAATCAGCCCCAAAACGATAAACTGACTTGCAACATTAAGATAACTATTTAGGAATAAACACGAAAATTTCCTAATTGATATAATTTTCTCATTGCTTTAATAAAGTCAAAAGTCTCTGTTGATTTACGATGCATTAATATTTCAATTATTAAAAACCAGTTGGGCAAGTAAGCAATTCTATTCTTCAGACATTTCTGTTTTTAGCTTCAGGTTCTTTATCTATAAAAGTAATGCTTGTTTGGATAATAACCAAAGTTCCTTTCACCTCAGTAAGTCTATGATTTTTAATATAAAAGGTGCCCCTGTCACCATGCTTTGAAATGATCTATTCATGGGTCTAACTTCCTTGCTAGACTATAAAAATCCTTAAATGCAGGACATGTTTTACTCATTGTCTACCCTCCAAAGCTAGCACAGAGTCTAGTTAAAAAAAATATTTGGACATAAATTTAAAGGGAACATCTACATGCCTAATATGAAGCATGTTTCACTTATAAAATCCCAAAGTATAAACAAAACATTTCATAACCAAATTATCTATTATGTAAAAATTCTAACAAAATAAAACACTATTTCCCATTTTCATATGGCAGTGAATTTCTTACACCATGTCCAGTCTCAAAGTAGAATGACTTATGCTTTGTGGTGATTGCAAAAGGAATTACTATGAAAAGATCCTAAATTATGAACTAGACAATAGAGTAAGTAAATAATCTATCTTTAGATAATCAAGATGTAAATATACAAATACTATCAATTGCTGATAGATGCTGACTGACCATTTATATTCTTTATGCTGTATCTCAATGCCTGGAAAGAAAAGTAGAATACTTAAAAATCAAAACAAAAACACCACATACTTTTTATAAGTACACATCAAAATATTATCATGTCTATGTCTCCAAACATGCTATTCGAACTTTAGCTACTTACTTGATGGCGCAAGGACATCTTTGCTATCACCAAGCTTTTAATGCAGGGTAATTGAGCAGCAAACAAATACAATCCAAACAAGGAAGAAGCACAATGCATCAGGGTTGAAGCAGCAGTGAAACAAAAGGACAAGGAAAATAGCATTAGTTTATAAGTAGAAAGCACATGCACATCAATCCTAATAATCACAATTCACAAAGAATTTCCTTTTCCACGCATAAAAAGATCTTGGTTTATCTAACATTTCTTTTATTCTGTGAAATGAAGGAAGAAAGAGAAAGATAAAATCACTGAAGCATTTTGTTTTAAAAATTATTCAAGTAAAAAATTACTTTCAATTATAATTTAAGATATGGGTTAGGAGTAGTAAAAATTATTTAGAAATGTAAGGTACAGCCAAAAGTTATTCATTCTTAAACTTAAATTGTTTAAAAATATATAACACCCATGCACTATTAAATATTAGTTCTGCATGCCATGAAAGCACTTAATACTACATGGAAATTCAGTCTATTTTTTCTATTAAATAAGGGAAATTTTACTGAGTTCTTATTATATTCCAAGCATTGTGCAAACACCTTTTACAAAAACACCAACAAAATAATTATTTTCTCAAATGGCAAAAAATAGAGGAATACTGATTAGAATGATAAATTTCATTAGGCCAGACAAAATTTCTTAAATGAGTAACTTGGAATTGACTAAAACAAACAGAAAAAAAGACTTCTAACCTGTTGTCTAGTAACTATTTTAACATACAACATTTCACTAAATGTCACCTATGGACAAGTGTTTTGTAGGAACAAACTGCTTACCTCTCCTTCATTTCAAATACCAAGTATGGTAGTAAATCAAAACTAAACTATAAATAAAAAAATTTTTAAAAAGAGTTTAAAAAGAAAGAAGCAAGTAGCAGTTGCTTGGGTGGCTGTTGTCTCCCAGAAAAAATCTTGGCCCTGTTAGTTCCTTGAGGTGATGAATATTTCACAATGCTTGAAATTGTGTTCTAATGCCTTTTAAAGGCATTTGCTCAAAAATAAATAAATAAATAAAGGTGCTTGCTCTATTCATTTTTCTGTAGTTGCCCATTTAAGCACATCCTTCTATAAACTAATTTCAGTTTTTCAGGATAAACTTAAAAAAAAAATACAACTTTAGTGACAATGAACTAATTGTACTCAAGTCTTTATTACCATGTTAGAACAACTAGCAAGCATGTGGGAAGAGATTAAAGTACTTGTGGTAGGTAATCTCTAAAATGGCCCAGTGAGCCCACTTCTTAGTGTATAATCTCCTCTCTTTGAGTGTACGCTAGACTTGCTGAAATCACTTCTAACTAACAGAATATAGCAGAAGTAAAGGCATGGCAATTCCAAGATTACACTGTAAAAAGGCTACTACTTTCCATCTTGTTTGCAGTTTTTCATTCTTAGATAAGATCACCCTGGGGAAAGCCAGCTGCCCAACAGTGAGGCAGCCTTATAGAGAGGCCTATTGCACAAAGGAACTGAGGTCTGTGACAACCCCTCACTAAGCTTTTAAGTCCATATCCCACCTTGACCCTTCTCCTTTCTTTTTCCCATCCACCCCCATTCAAGCTTTCAGTAGTCTGACTGCAACTATACAGAGATATTGAGCCAGAGACAACTAACAAAACTGTTCTTAGATCTCTGACCCACAGAAATATTAAGATAATTGTCATTTTATACCACTTAATTTTAGGATGATTTGTTATCACCAATAAATAACTAACATAATATTGGGAAACTGAAAGAAGTTAAACTGATAGAGACAACTGGCAAACTTTACAAATGCTTCATAGACATCTTATAAAAAAGTGCTCCTACTGATATTAGTAATTACTAGTCTCCCTAGATTTACAAGGAACTTCCTAAAGGAAAGCAATGGTTCTAACCATTTATACAGGGCTGGTAGTATTTAATTTCACAGGGCTGATCATATTTGAAGGTTTCTGAATTGATCTTCTATGTAGGACTAGATTAAATTTACTTTCATTGTACAAAATTTTCAAACTTTGTTGATTAACAAAATCAACTCCTGTGAAGCTGTACTCCTTGTCTGCCTACTCCCAGAAAATAATCCCTACCATATACAGCAACTTCTGAATATTTGTTTCAAATTATGCTGACTTTCAATTTTATATCCTCAACCATGTTTATGTCATATAAATCTGATTCTACTGAATTAATCCAATATCTTTCAGACTGAGGCAGTAAATAATAATCAAAATAAACAGATTATTCCAACCAGAGATCAGCCATCCACCCAAAATTTACTTAATATCCACTATATAGAAAGGTATCATTTTAGGCACCATGGAGTAGTGAACAAAACAGACAAAAATCCTGCCTTTGTGGTAGATATGGTCTGGTATGAAAGATGAACAATAACATAATAAACAAGTAAAAATTTGTTATATATTATATAAGATAAGTACTAAGGAAAAATAAGCAGAAAATGAGAACATATCACATGTTAGGGAGGAGGGAGTTAAAATTTTGACTGGAGGTGACTGAGTAAAATGAGGTAACTTACCTTAGGACATAAAAGGAAGTATATTCCAGGTAGAGGGAGGGACAAGTGTAGTGGCTTTGTAAGGGAGTAAGTTTTAGAGTGTTTCAGGAATGGTAAAATGGCCAAATAGGCTGAAATACAATGCAAGTGTGAGAGTAATAGGAGATGAGGTCAAAAAAGTACATGGGTGCCAGATAGTACAGGACTTTATAGGACCTAGTTAGGACTTTGATTTTCTTCTGAATGAGGTAGTGGCCACAGAACGGTCATGAGAAAAGGAGTGACATAATCTGATCATGTGTTACAGGATCACTCTGGCTCCTATGTTGAGAACAGACTAGAAGAACAAGGATATAGTCAGTTAGGTTACTGCAATAAACTAGGGGAAAGATGAAGGAGACTTGAACTAGAGCAGAAGCAGCGAGGATGATGAGAATTAGCTGAGTTCTGAATATATTTTTAAGGTACAGCCAACAGGATTTCTAAATAGACCAAGCATGGGAAAAAAGAAAGAGGAATCAAAAAGTCAAGTGTTGAGGTCTAAGCACCTGAAAGGACAGAGCTGCCATTATCAGAGGCAAAAGGCAGCGAGTAGAGCTAGTTTACAGAGAGAAACATAAGTAGCTCAGGTTGAAACAGGTAAAGTTTGAAATGCCTGTTAGACATCTAAATCAAAATGTAAAACAGGCAGTTGGATAAACAGATCAGTACGGGGAAAGGTGTAGGCTGGTAAAAAATAAAATTATAAACTATGATATGTGTAAGAGTTAGGATATATGACCTCAATGGCTTAATCACAGTAGATTCAAAAATGCCACAAGACGAAAGAACAAGCACCATAAAACCTATAATGAAACAACAGAACCAAGAACCAAGCTGAAACACTTCAAATAAAAGCAGAAACACACAAAAATAAGCATGTCCTCAGAAATCTTCAGAAGGATATGGATATAAAGATATTAAATTGGGATGCAAATTAAATCCTCCCAGAGTTGCTTGCAAGTGAGGTTAACAGGAAATAGGATATAATTGAAGATATAATTACCAATTAATTTTACCAAGTGACTTACATCATTGAATTCCTCTGCACGTAACTAAACTGCACACTACTAATTTCTTATTCTTACCACTTTTAGGACTGGGGTCTAATTTGTGCAGCTCCATATAACATAATAACACATGAATAAAAACAATGTGAAATTACTGATGTAGAAACAATCTACACAAGTATCTTTTAAGATATTTTTAAAATAAGAAACAAAAAGCTAGCCCTCTTTTTGGCTTTTGTTAGCAAACTAAAATACAATAATACTAGAATCTCAAAGAATCCAGGAACTTTTCCTCAGATTGTTCAGAAAGAGACCATTGGGTAGGACAAACACATTTTCTCTGTGTAATTTATCATGTTTACCATTATTCCATAGACAATGTCCACATAGTCACATTCATAATTTCTTTAACATATAAATAAATGCTCTCTATTTTGAAAATAGTAAAATTATAGTGGCATGCCAGCATACTATCAATGTACTTTAATTAAAAACATGAAATATAGCCATTATCTAAGTCATTACTGATTAGTCTATAAATTTTAGGAAAAAAACATTATGCAAAAAATTGTGATTTTGTGTTGATATACTTCTGAGTACTTGCCATTTATAATTAGCACAAAACTTGAAATCCTTAAGAAATATAAAAGAATAGATGTAAATTCATAATACATCACACCCTTTGTCCCAGGAAACCTCAGTCCTACCTAATCTAAAATACATAGCCATGCTATTATATGGAAATAATCCCATGAGAGCTATACGGTAGCTTGATTCCATTGTCTTTAGCATAGCACCTCCTTAACATACATACCGATTTAAGTCATCTTTTGAGCTTAAGTGAAAGCACAGAGAGCTCATCAAGCACTGATATGAATGCTACTTGAACATAATGATTCAAGCAGGTGGCACCTCTTCCCCCAATAAAGCTTATCAAGTTGTATTCCTAGAAGCAATCCTGGTGCAGCTGATTCTCAGAAGCCACAATTCAGAAGCAGGGTTATATAAATCTCAAGCGTGTCCTACTTAATGTTATTTTTGGCCCTTACAGTAAGAAACTTCAGTGAGGGGCATTGTAATGCAGCTGAGACCTCTCTGTTCTTTCAACAGGAGCCATCACTCTACATATTAACTGAATTTTTCATATTCCTGCAATTGCTTGCAGAACAAATATGTGCACCTGAGTTTCACAGGAAGGATTTTAAGGAAATATTTATTTTTGGAACCAGAGCTTACTACTGCTAAATAGAGAATATGATCTGGCTGGCCAGGCAATTATTTAAAAATAACCTAATCACACATTTGATCCTACTTTTGATTCTACTTCTAGGAATGTATATACTCAGGTGATTATCCAAAATGACCATAAATATGTGTCCATAAATATGTATCACAGTATCATTTACAATATCAAAATAATAATTTAAAATAAGGTATTAAATAAAAATACATTCACACAATAAAATATTATGTAGTCATTAAAGGTTTTTTCCACTGACTGAAAAACACCCGTTATATATCAGCTTTTTAAAAATCCTCACCTAAGAATATGTTTTCTGTTTTTGATTTCAGAGACTG
This sequence comes from Noctilio leporinus, assembly GCA_004026585.1. Classification (NCBI taxonomy): domain Eukaryota; kingdom Metazoa; phylum Chordata; class Mammalia; order Chiroptera; family Noctilionidae; genus Noctilio; species Noctilio leporinus. Next base: position 12,107 of record PVIW01009507.1, read on the forward strand.
GATGGAAGGGGATGGAAGGGGGTGGGGGAAACATCGATCGGTTGCCTCCCATACATGTCCCTACCAGGGACTGAACCCTCAACCTAGGTATGGGCACTGACCAGCAATTAAATCCACCACCTTTGGGTATACGGGACAGTGTTCCAACCAACTAAGCCACCTGGCTAGGGCATATATTGGCCTTTAAAAGTAGGTTATAAAACTGTTTATATGATATGCCACCACGTTTATAAAATTTCATATTTAAGATGTACACATGTGAACATACTTAGGAAAGATGTCACCAAAATATTAACAATGGTTTGCTTTATAACATAAGATTTTATTATTATCTTTATGTTGTTTAAATATGCCACATTAGCATGTATTATTTTTATAGTAAAAGAAGATTAAATCTATTAACATTTTGAAAAAATAAAGTTTTTAAACTGGTCTTTTCAATCTACACTAGCGATTTCTTATGACAAAATCATCTATGATTAAATACAGTGAAAAATATATTTTAAGAATCCAATTTTAAATCCTAAAAAATATATTAAAATGTTAACATTTCAAACATAGCACCATGTATATTACTCACTGTCTCTTGAACTTCAGCAACTTCTGAATATGGCAAGATCTAAAAAAGAAACAAATTTTCTCAGGAGTGATTTAATCTCATATACCAGAATCTGAATCTAAAGAGCACCCACAGTTTAGCAAATGAATTAAGAGGTGCATTAATCTTTTAAGTAGCAAAAAAAAAAAAAAAAAAAAAAAAAAGTACAATATTAATGAACAGATGGGTGTAGTTTGCTACACAAGTTAACTTGTGTTTGCATTTGCATCATCTTTTGTATAAAACTGCTGATCAACAATGTGTTATATTTACACTGGAAACTAAATCCTTTTTGAAAAAATTCCTGAAGCTTCAGGAAATTATAGTCATTCTTCCAATCTGTGAAATTCTGGAATGTTCTTTGTTTATTCACAGACCAAGTCTTTTCTTCAGACCTAGCTTCATTCAAAAACTTCATTTCAAAGCACTGCTACCTGTATGTTTGGACATCACTGCAAATTAACTTCTTGTTCTAAAATTCTATTAACAAAGATAGAGCTTTTTTTTTTTTTAATTTAATTTTATTGTTGTATTACATCCATCCCCTTTTTACTCTCCTCTGTGTCCTTCTCCACCAACCCACTCCCCACCAAAGTCAATCCCACTTGTTGTCCATGTCCATGGTTCTTCCATGCTAGATCCTTCACTAAACTGCTCCCCTTCTTTGCCTCTTCTTCCTCCCACCCCCCTCCCCACTCCCCCCTGCCCACAGATCTATTCATTGTATTTATGTATCTGGTTCTGTTTTGCTTGTTGTTTGTTTTGTTCATTATTATCCTATAATGGGTGAAATCATATGGTATTTGTCTTTCACCTACTGGCTTATTTCACTAAGCATAATACTCTCCAGTTCCATTCATGTTGTTGCCAAGGGTAGGATTCCTTCTTTCTTTCTGCTGTGTAGTATTCCATTGTGTAAATGTACCAAAGTTTTTTGATCCAATCATCCACTGATGGGCACTTGGGCTGTTTCTAGCACTTGGCTATTATAAATAGTGCTGCTATGCACACAGGGGTACATAGGTTCTTATGAATTGGTGTTTCAGGGTTCTTCAGGTATAGTCCTAGTAGTGGAATTGCTGGATCAAAAGGGAGTTCCATTTTTAGTTTTTTAAGGAAACCTCATACTGTTTTCCATAGTGGCTGCAATATAGGGCTTTTAAATTTGTTTTATATAACACCTTATGTCAAAAATTGCACTCAGTAGTTTCCCTTAGAATCAAGACTCCACACCGATTTGCCTAACTTTTCAAGGGTACCATATTCTTTTCAATCACTCTGACCTAAATGCTGAGTCTTCTGAAACTCTTTTTCCCCAACATCTGATCAAGTCATTGAATTCTGATCATTTTCACCTAGACAATGTCTTTTTCACAGCAAGTCCTTTCTTTCCATTCCCACTAATACCATGTAGGCCGGACCCACATCCTCATTTACCAACTTTTGCATCTATCTCCCTTTCAACAGGTATTTCTACATTAACATTTGCCTCACTCATTCATTTACTATGTTAGGTACTAGAATTTAAAAATACAATACATGGTTCCTACAGTCAAGAAGTTTCCCATATATTAAAATCTGTATGTATTGTACAGTAATGTATTTGACATTGAGATAATGTCAATATGAGTAATTCAAGAATTACTCATTCTTGAAGCTAGTCCTCTTCATTAGCAAGTAATTTAACTTCTCTGAGGTGTATTTTTTCTCCTTTATGAATAGTTATTGAAACTTACAAACCTCCAGAATTTACTTTATAGATTTTTTAAAAAGCAATATATAGACATAAATCAGAATTGCTTAGTGGTACAACAAATAACAAAGACCAAGAAAGGACCTAGAAGAGAATGATTAATTTACCGACTATCACTTTAACCATGTTGCCCCTCCACTTAAAACCATCTGATAGCACCAATTCTTCAGAAAATAAGCTCCTGATAATTTAAACTTTTTACAAATTGGCCCAATTATTCATTCCACAGAATGTTTTGATCTTCTGTGGGACAGACTTGCAACTCCAAAACTCTATTTATCTAAATGCTGTCTAGTAAAATTAATTGTTTGGAGTGACCTGCAGTTTTGTACCTACTTTTTTCTGCTTCCCTGCCCAACAGCTGGAAAGTTCAGTGACCCTGAAGGCTCAACTCAAATTGTCAGTTCTGCTACCAAACTTCAAGTTTGTTATCTTTCTCCAACTTGGATCTTTTAATATCAGTTTTTTGACAATGCATAGCTCGTTATCTTCTAGTATGTTCTCTATTGCCTCCATTAAGAAAAATTAAATGGCCCTGGCTGGTGGCTCAAGGGATTAGCGCCGTCCTGCGAACCCAAGGGTTGCTGGTTCGATTCCCAGCCAAGGCACATAACCAGGTTGCAAGCCAGGTTTCCAGCCAGGTCCATAGATGGAGGCAGGTGAAAGGCAACTATACAGATATTTCTCTCCCTCTCTGCCTCTCTCCCTACTCCTCTCTCAAAAAATAATGAATAAATCTTTTTTAAAATGAAATGTTAGTAACAGGGTAGCTACTAGGTACGCATGGGTATTAAATTGTTGAAATGTAGCTAATGAGGCTGAGAGATTCAATACTTAATTACTTTAAATGTAAATTAGTCATAAATAGCTTCATTTTGTACATCTCAAGCCTAGTACAATCTTACCTTCCCCCAGCTCAACTAAACTGACCATTTGCTGTCTAGCATTTGACACTTCAGACCACTCCTTTTCTCAAAACTTCCCTTCCTTAATTTCCCAGCTATTTTCTCTCCTTTCTCTGCATCCTTCTTTCTGCCAAACTCTCTTCCCTTTCTGTCCCCTTAAGATAGTTATTTCCCAAGGCTGTATTCTAGAATCTTTTGTCCTCAATTTAACATGCTTTTTCTAAATGATTCCATTGATTTGATTTTTAAATGGGCTCTATTCACTGACAATTACCCAAATTGATTTCCTGCCTCTCCTGAGCTCTAGGCCATCCCAATCACACTCCTGGCACACTCATTCTTCTACCCCAGATCAAATATCACATCCTTAGTGCAGGCTTTCCTAACTTCCCAAGCCCAGTACAACAAAGGGATACTACATCCTAGTCAGGCAGAAAAAAGGGATATTCCATCTGATTGCCATCATTCTATCAGGCAGAACTGCAGGGGAAAGCCCAGACAGCTCCACATGCTTATAAGGGCACTGACCAGGCATCTCTATCTTCCTGAGACTAAGGAGGAGGGGAGACGCCTCACTCACTTTTCCCCAAAAACTCAACACCTGACCACCAGTCTGCCTAACAGACCTACGGGGGCCACATCTGGCTTTTGGCTCTGCCTAGAAAACTGCCTTCAGGACTCTGTTCTCAAGTCACTTCATCAGAAGACTTCCATGATATTCCTAAAAAACAGCAACACCCGTCCCACTTCCAGTCATATCATTTTTACCCTACTTTATTTTTCATCACAACAATCATCACATTATACAGTATATAACTGGGTTTTTCTGTGTGTGTCTTTCTCCACTAGAGTGTTAGTGCCACTGAAGTAGAAATGTCATCTGTTTTGTTCACTGTTGTATTACTTAAAACTAGACCAGAGTCTGGCACATGGTAGACACTCAACAAATACTAAATGAATAAATATGTAAGTGAAAAAAGGCTTAATCATTATTATCAACATGTAGTTCACTGAGTTCCTCTGTCTATTAAATGAATTAGTTTCAATTCTCCTATGGCAAAAAAACAAGTCTTGCTCATCTTTGTACTTTACAAAACATCATTCTGTGCACTTAACATAGATATACACAAAGAACTAATATGGACTGCCATCATAAAATCTGAGTTCTGAACCTAACTATAATATTCCTTAGGTAAACATGAACAAACATCTTGAATTTAATTTTATTTGTTCATGAAATCTGTCCTAAAATTCTGTTACACTAGAAGTTCAACCTAGAGAAGTACCTCAATGCTAAGAATATCCTTAGTTATGCTTTAAAAATACTCATATTTTCTTCAACTATCAGTCTTGGCAATCATCTGCCCAAATTCCACTTTTAGTAATTCCCCCATCTTCTCTTAAATAAGTCCAGGCTTTACAAATAACAGTGTTACAGATTCACCACCAGTTTTTAGTAATGGAACATAAGCTACATTTCTTTCAGTACTGGTCATCTCTTGCCAGGGTTACATCAGCCTCCTTCATCGAGGTCTTCATATACAAGGGAAGTTCAAAATCAATCAATATGTCAATTGCAACTCATGCCATTCATCTGGTGAGACTAGTGGTGAAACCTGTGGTATGAAATCATAAAAGAAGTGATGCGCCCTGGCTGGTAGCACAGTGGATAGGGCGCTGGCCTGCGAACCCAAAGGTCACTGGTTCAATTCCCAGCCAGGGCACATAACCAGGTTGCAAGCCAGGTCTCCAGCCAGGTCTGTAGCTGGAGGCAGGTGAAAGGCAACCATACACTGATGTTTCTCTCCCTCTCTGATTCTCTCCCTTCCCCTCTCTCTAAAACTAATAAATAAATTATTAAAAAAAAAAAAAAAAGTGATTGCCTACTAAAATAATTAAACCCATAACCTTAGCCTTTGACCTTATTAACATTAGGTATGAAACTGGTTATCTGATATAGCTTATGCATATAAATTTTTCTGTTGTATGGTGCATACTCTTATGACCTGTTTAAATAATTTTGATTTTCAATCTGAAAATCAAACTTGGAATTTCATCTTAGCCAATTCTCCACACAAATTCATGAGCTTACATCATGACCAGGATCTGAATTAAGACATTAGGACTAGTACAGCATAGGGAATACTTGGTAATAACTATTGTAATAACTACATACAGTGCCAGGTGGATACTAGACTTATTGGGGGATCATTTCCTAAGTTTTAAATGTCTAACCACTACACTGTACACCTGAAACTAATGTAATATTTAATGTCAACTGTAATTGAAGGAAATTTTTAAAGGGCTACATATAAATACTTTCCTTCTTGAGTTCTATTCTATTTCTAACATATGACTGATTAGTATATTACGTTTTTAGTATCAAGCCACAGCCAAGACTACTTGCTAATAATATTATGGAGACATCAACCTCCATGACTCATAGTATCTACCACACATAAAAATACAGTTAGACAGCCCTGGCTGGTGTGGCTTAGTGGATTGGCACCAGCCTGCAAACCCAAAGGTCACTGGTTCGATTCCCCAGTCAGGACACATAACCAGGTTGCAAGCCAGGTCTCCAGCCAGGTTCTTAGTTGGAGGCAGGTGAAAGGCAACCATACATTGATGCTTCTCTCCTTTCTTCCTCCCTCCTTGCCCTTTTCTCTGAAAGTAATGAATAAATCTTTTTTTTTTAATTAAAAAAAATTAGTTAGCAACTGCTCCTCATGTCTCAGCAAATACATGGTGTCTAAATGATACAGAGAAATCTGATCAGTTTACTCGGGAGGGGCCCTAGGAGGAGGCAGCGGTAAACAGTCTAGGATGATATTGGCTGAGAAGCTGAACTCCTCCAGAGTGCATGGAATTATGGACTAGAAGATTTGAAATAAAAGAGGGATAGCTGTCTGGCTCTTGGCTCTTCTTTCTCGAGGATGCCTGGATGACATTACTACAGCGGCCTGCATTTCCCAAAGGACGGTACTTTGTATGGGAAGGAACTGCAGGCACAGCCTAGGATCAGGCTGACCTGGCAAAAGTGGCAGGGTTATTCTTTGGGGACTTGCTTTGAGGCAGAAGCCTGCCATTTTTCCAAAAGTGTGTAACTTTTGTATCTTAAGTTGTTTTAGTTTATAAACTAACCCTATAGAAATAAGATAATAAAATTAACAGGGAGAAATGATAGGAGAACTCAGGTGTTAGAGTTTAGCCTTATAATTGATAGGCCTAAGTACTAAAGCTGTAACTGAAGAGTTACCGAGGTTAGCCTGAATTCATAGGCCTAAGTGACTAATTCTCATGGAAAGCTGTTGTTCTAAAATTGTGCAGTTTTGGAATAAGGACTCCTTTCCTTTATCACCAAATCTTTGCCTCTGGAATTTTGCCTTGAGGGTGGTGGCAGGCAGCAAGACCACAACTTGCTATTTGGCAACCTAAATGCCAAAATATTCACCCCAGATATAAAAGTCAAAATTAGCTACAGGAGAACAAAGCTTTGGATTCAATAAGTCATGTATTACATACTTTTCAAAGTATACATTAGTTAATGCATATAAAAACTCTAAAGGGATCCCCAAAAGCTAGGTATAATATAGATTGGTTAGTAACAGGAACATATTAACCTTTACATTCAATGACAAGAAGAATAGAGTTAAGAGTTTCTGTACTGAAATCCTAACACAGCCCACTAACTAGTTATGTGATTTTAGGAAAATTACCAACCTCTTCAGAACCTCAGTTTCTTCATTCTAAAAACAGAATAGTATATATTATATACTTCACATTATTATGGGAAGGTAAATGAGAAAGTGTGTGAAACAACATAATAAATGTGCAATTTTTTTTTCTCTCTTCACACAAATATAGTAACCCAAGCATGGAAAGTAGATTCTAGAAATCTACAAAAAAAAGGAAAATCCAGAAGAGATGTATGTTCTAGTCTGCTACTTCTACTGCCCTACAGGTTTAAACTGCCTTTCACCTAGATTATGCAACTACATGCTAACTTGTCTCCTGGGCTAACTGCCCCATTTCTATGGTTCTCAACCTTAGTGGCACATGGAAATCACTCAGGAGATTTAAAAAGTAATGATATCTGCTTCCACTAATATTCTAATTCAGTTTAACAGGGATATAGCCTCAGTACTAGAATTTTTCAAAACACTTCAGCTAATATTCAATTGGTTGCCCCTCTAATATTCCATAATTCTGCCAAGATACTTTTCCTAAGCCACAACTCTGAAAAGGTTGTCCGTCCCCCGCCCCCCACCCAAATCAATGGTTTGACATTATCTTGAGAATGAAAATCCCGAACTAAAGTTTATGTAATCAGATTCTAACATAGGTGAGGTACAGTACAGGAAAATGAAAACAAAATGAGTAAAGCTTGGCCTCTAGAGACAAAATATATCCTAGTTTTGCCACTTACCAGTCATGACCTTCAACGTTTCACTTCTCTGTTTTCTCTTTGTTATATAGGAGTAATAATAATACTATTTCACAGGCTAATGTGAAGATTACATTAGTCTACCCACAAAGTACTTAGAATAGCTTGAGGGACATAATAGAAATTTAATAACTGTTAGTTGTTACTCATTTCCTCTAGCTTTATTTTTTACCAATTCCCTTAAAGGAGCAAACACTGTTGCCTCTGAAGCCTAAAACCTGCTCTGAACATAATATAGTCAGAAACCTAGCAAGGTACTATATGACATAGATGTATAATCAGTGAAGGTAGGTTAGTTTGCTCAACTCAATAAATGTTTGACCAAAATGAAAGTTTAAGTGTATGTGTATGAGTATCTGTGTATATAGATAAATTAATATAAATTCATATACCTATACACACACATACAGATATAAGAATCCATGCCCTCTCCATAGTTCTTGTTCCATTGCTGCTATTTGCTCTATATTTAATTTAAGGTGACTTCTGAATCATCATAAGCTAATGAAAACCTCCTAAAGTGATTTGAAGTCTGAATAAAAATCCTTCATTGCTCTCTTCTCAAAAGACTATTGGCACATGAAGATTTTTTTCTAACTTTTAATCAAATTTATCTTTTTGTATCTCCAACATGCTAAAATCCTAATCCTTAGCATAAAACCACTTTCCGGGGGTATGGAACTCTTATTTTATTTTATTTGTACTTTTTAATTACTTTATTTTTTAAGTAAGAATAAATTTAAGATTCTTAATGCAAGTAATTTTAATTAAGAGTTAAATGTAGAACTGTGGAGTCTGGGCTTTCATTATATTCAGCTTACAAGATGCACCTGAATGTCTTAAAAATGAGAAACAAGAGGAGTAAAAAGATGGATATAATACAACAACAATAAAATTAAATTTAAAAAAAAATGAGAAACAGTCCTGGCTGGTGTGGCTCAGTGGATTAAGCACCAGCCTGTGAACCAAAGAGTTGCTGGTTCAATTTTCCTGGTCATGGCACATGCCTGGATTGTGAGCCAGGTCCCCATTTTGGGGAGGGCGAGAGGCAACCACACATTGATGTTTCTCTCCCTCCTCTTCTCCCTCCCTTCCCCTCTCTCTAAAAATAAATAAACAAAATCCTTTTTAAAAATGAGAAACAGCAAATGATAATGTTCATGAAAAATCTTTCATCTGTACTTTAAAAAATCTGAATAACTGCATTATTTATGAATATTAAAAGAAATAATAAATCTTTAAAGCCAGTCTTCCTCTTTACATCTAGTTTAGCAAAACAAATAGCTTTCTACTGGGTAAACGACATAATCTATTTACTTGGGAGGTAGTTTACTTTAATAGTTCTACTTTTGATCTTTAAATTGTGGGCATCTCATAGCAGACAAAGATCTGTCTTATATTAATAAGGTATTGTAATACAGCTACAGTTCTTTTGAATTTTTGGTTCATTTTCAGCCACCACCTTAGCCATTCTCAATTCAGAGAAAACAAAGCAAAAGAGAAAGTATCAAATCCTTTTGCAAATGGAAGCTGAGTTACTTCTTGGTGAAGTGACTAACATGCTCCTAAATCCAGGCCTAGGGACAGGGATGGGAGCAAGAGAGAGTACAGTACTACAGACAGGGAAAGTAAGGGGCTGGGGGGCAAGAAGGAAGACTGGGAGCCACTTTTCCGTGCCCTTTTCTCTTTATAATGCTGGACAGATCACTGTCCATACTGTCTTTACCACCAGGGCAGAAAATAATTTAAAACCAACCAGCCCTGGCTGGTAGCACAGTGGTTAAGGCACCTGCCTGTGAACCCAAAGGCCGCAGGTTCGATTCCCCAGCCAGGGCACATAACCAGGTTGCAAACCAGGTAGGTCTCCAGTCAGGTCTGTGGCTGGAGGCAGGTGAAAAGCAACTATACATTGATGTCTCTCTCCCTCTCTGCCTCTCTCCCTTCCCCTCTTTCTAAAAATAATGAAATAAAATCTAAAAAAAAGAAAGAAAGAAAAAAAAACAGAGGCATTGAACACAGTTATAAAGACTTTGTTTTTAAAATGTGTACATGTGCAGTTGTACTACACACTAAATGCAGGTGAAAAGCTGACCACAGCCTTCACCACACTTTCCCACAAATCAGCTAAGTAATTACAACTGAGGAGGCAGCTTATGGAAGAGAACTATGGCCCACAGCACCAAGACAAAGAAGTTCCCTAAGAAACAGAATGTGTGAGTGGAAAGGTCAAATCAGGAATGATGAAGCAACAATTTTAACACGAGATTCTCTACCCTACCACATGTATTCCCTAGACTAAACAAGTGTCCCTGTGCCCTTACCTTTCTATCTAGAACAGTATGTGACAAGGCAGTTAATATTCCCAGGAGAATATTATTTCCAGAGAAGTATAAGCTCACAAACAAAAATAATTAATGTCCCAAGGAGCCTAAGTGTTGTGAATGAAAACAAACTGGAAAATCTCAGTGGAAGGAGAAAAAATTAGTCAACCAAAGTTATATAAAAAAAAAAACAAAAACCCTAAAATAACCATAATATATTCAAAAGATATTAAAGAATATTATTTTAAAAGCAACCAAGTAATCATAAAGAAAATAGCTAGCCATACTGGGTATAAAAATACTATGGTGAAATAAAGTACACAGCAGGTTTGAACAGAAAAAAAGGGATACAATAATAAATGAGTGAGCTAACACAGTAGTAAAAGAATTCAACACGAAGTTATAAGGAAAGGAAAAGGTGGGGGAAAAACCTTGAGATAGAGGATAGAAGCAAAAATTTCACCTTCACAAAATAGGAGGCCCCAAAGAGGACATGATGGATTTTTTAAATGAAATAATATTAAATCTTAAAGTTATTAAAAAATGTGTAAATTTCTGGAAAAATATGCAAAGCTATAGACTGCCTCAACTCTTACCCCAGTAGACATAAAACCACAGGCTCAACTGCATAGGGATTAAAATTTTTTTTTAATAACTATTTGTAGATGATATAAATCAAACCAAATATTAAAACCTAATAAAAACAAAGTAAGCTGACATGCTTACCTGTTAAAATGTCAACATGAAAAAAGAAACAAAACAAAAACAAAAAAACTTGAAAGTCAAGATCATGTCTTAATGCTAGGTATGATTACGAAAAAGGCAAATTTTACCTTGGTCATCACTCCCTCATTCCACACCCCTCCCCGCATCACCTTCTGGGTCTCTATTTTCTTGTCATGTAACTCTCAATTTATTTTTTCTTAAATGTTAGTTGTTGAAGGTTTAAACAAGCAATTCTCAAACTTTTGGGTCTCCAGACTCCTTTATATTCCTACAAATAACTAGGATTCCAAAGAGACACGGTTTATATGGATTATATCTATTGATATTTGCTGTATTAGAAATTAAATGTGAGAGATTAACTATCTCAACTAGGTGATCCAGACCAATATCAGAGTTGGTAAGTCATATTGATAGTACACCAGGTCTGTCCAGAAGGTATCCAGCCATGTAATATGAAAACCAGAGGCACTTATTGAAGAAGATACAAGATACAAGAAACATTGTACATAGGACAATGACACCTTAGTCCTCTACAAAGTGGGCACCTTGGGACCTCAACACAATCCTCCCAATCTCTATCAGCTGCCTTGTCATATTTCCCTGAATTTCATCAATGGTCTCTTCCCTTTCAAAGATGATTTTAGTTTTGGGAAAAGCCACATGTCACAGGGTGCCAAATCTGGGGTGTAGTGGGGCTGAGTTACCCGGGTGATTTGATGTTTTCCTAAAGAACTCTGCACTAGATGTGATGCAGGAACAGGCACATTGTCATGATGAAGCTGCCACTCACCAGTTGCCCATGGCTATGGCCTTTTCATCATCTGCATAGTTTAACACAAAACTTGTAGCACAGTGGATAAGGCACCAGCCTGCGAACCCAAAGGTTGCTGGTTCGATTCCCCAGCCAGGGCACATAACCAGGTTGCAAGCCAGGTCTCCAGCCAGGTCCGTGGCTGAAGGCAGGTGAAAGACAATCATACGTTGATGTTTCTCTCCCTCTCTGCCTCTCTCCTTTCCTCTCTCTCTCTGGAAATAATAAAATCTTTTTAAAAAAATTTGATCCAGAGCTGTTGCTTTACTCACTCTTGAATGCAACAGCCACACAGTACACATGCTCACTCAACAGTGTCTACCACCCCCACCAACTAGTACAGTGAAGTCATCACTGTTCACCCATGCACATTCCAGTCCACTCTCCTTGACTTCCAGATTACATCAATCTCCCAAACCATTCTCATTATATTAATAATGGCTGGATTTGTTCTGGCCAGACCTTGGTATACTCTTGATAATGTGATAATGTGGCATTTACCTTTGTGGTTTCCTCAAAAAAACCTATAAGCCCAGTCCAAACATTAGAAAAACATCAAACAACTCCTAATTGAGGAATATTGTGCAAAGTATCTGATCATTACTTCTCAACACTATCAAGGTCATCAAAAAACAAGTAGAGTCTGAGAAACTATCACAGCCAAGTGGCTCTGAAGGAAGCATGCCAAATAAATGTAATGTGCTATCCTAGATGGGATGCTAGAACAGAAAAAGAATATTAAGTAACAACTAAGGTGATCTGAATCAAGTATGGACTTCAGTTAATAATATATCAAATACAAAATACTAAAGTGCTAATAATACTAATAATAGAAAAATCTCACAACAAGGTATAAAGCAACTCTGTAACTATATTCACAGCTTTTCTGTACAGCAGGTCTTGGAATAATGTGATTCATTCAATACTGTAGGCTATAAGATGCTACAGGAATTTAATTCTTGTATCAATTAGCCTATGGTAAAATTGATTTTATTTTGTCATTTTATTTAAAGTGACAACCTATCAAAGATATGTGAGAATTTACTATAGCCTACTGTAAGCCCAAAACTATTCTAATAAGTTTTATAACAAAAACAAGAATTTACAAGCACACACTCCATTATTCAGCAGAGCAATGACATCACATCTCATAGAGTCTCTGAAAAAGTACACTGTACACTCATGAGAGAATGAGGAAAAAGACAACTAATATCAAATACCATCATGTTGCTACAAAAATAATTTTGACCTCATGGATTCTATGAAAGGGACTTAAGAAGTTCCATAGTCCTGGGAACAGAACTTGAGACCTCCAAGAATTAAGAGAAACAAAAGATTTCTGGCTTGTAATTCTGCAGATATACTGTGTAGAGATGACTGGCTATTTATTTTACTTTTTAAAAACTAACTTTTCTCCAACACAGTTCCCCAAACTTATTAAAAACTTCCATCATATACCAGTAATTTGCCCCCATTATTCAAGCTTCTAATAAGAACAAAAACAACTTACAGTAATTCCAAACAATGAAGATATAAGCTAGAATTTAGGTACCCACACAAAAGGAAATGCTGAGAAATATTTTCCCACTTGCGTAGTTCAAACATTACAAATATTTAAATACTGCTAACTTATAACTTTCAGAAGTTAACATAACATCAAGCACACCTATCAAATTGTTTTATCCTTTTAAAAAATGTCTCCTATTAGTAGAAGCTTCAATAAAGTTGTAAAATGGTGGACAGACAAAATACCTAACAAAATATAGGTTGGTTTGTTTGCTTACTTTAAGGTTGAGTCTAGGAAGTCATTCTCTCCAACTCCTATTTTTCTAAGCAGAGTAGAGTATTAATTTATACCATTCTTGAATTAGTAGATCTAGGCAATGTCCATCAATGGTTGCTATTATCAAAAAAAAAGGCTAATGACATGCCTCCTCAGGGTAATATACAACACCATCAGTGAAGTTGAATCTGAATATAAGCAAGCCCCTATTTCTAAAAATCAATTTGCAAGAAATATAAGTAACTAAAGATCACATTAAACAATCACCATAGGGAAAAACCCAGACTGTGAGAAACTCTACAGGACAAACTACTTTATTTCTTCAACATACTGAAAAGAAAAATTAAAAACTGAAAATTACTGACAGATGAATAGGAGACTTAAAAGATTTAAAAAGATTTAACTTACCAATGAAATCAAACACAAAGATCTTAAAAATACATATGGAGCAATGAGGGAAGTTTAAGTATTGATTAGTTCTTTAATTATATTGAAGAATTACTCATTTTTAGGATAATAATGATATTTATGATTAAGAAAAGTTTATATTTTAGAGATATATAATGAAATACTAATGAATGAAATGATATACCTGGGTTAGCTCAAAAAAATATGGACTGGAAGGGTGGGCATAAAAATGAAACCAGACAGACCTAGGCTGACAATTGCTAAAGATGGGTGATGGGTATATGAGGATTCATTATATGAGTCCATCCTTTTGAAATATACTTGGAATTTTTCACAATAAAAAGTTTAGGAAAAATAACTTCTTAACACTCTTGAAAGTGTGATTAATATAAACTTTTTTTGTTTTTGTTTTTTTAAGATTTTATTTATTATTTTCAGAGAGAGGGGAAGAGAGAGAGGCAGAGAGGGAGAGAGACATCAATGTGTGGTTGCCTTTCACCTGCCTCCAGCAACGGACCTGGCTGGGAATGTGGCTTGCAATCTGGTTATGTTGCCCTAGCTGGGAATTGAACCAGCAACCTTTGGGTTCACAGGCAGGTGCCTTATCCACTGAGTCACCTGCTAATATAAACTGTTTTAAATAGTAACTATTGGAAAGATCAAGCTATTTTAATATAAGAGAAAATGAGTAAGGTAATAAATGGAACAAAAATTTCTAGTTATTGTATTCCTTTATATAAGATCTCTGCAACCTAAGAATGATATAATTTAGGACCTCATTTTTAAGTGAAAACTCCCCAGGTAAAATGACCCACCAGATCACAGGTTTTGGATTATCCAGCAATAGGATCCATGTCACTATACTACAAAGCACTAGGAGTAAGTACTACTACTTATTATAACAGGCATAATAATAGCCTCCCAGAAATATCCACATCCTAATCCCTGTGACCTGTGAATGTCATTTTATATGATACAATGGACTTTTCAGCTGTGATTTAAGTGAAGGATCTTGGGATAGGACAGTTATCCTGATTATGAGCGGGCCCAACAAATCACAAGGGCCTCTTTAAGAGGTAAGCAAGATGGTCAAAGTGAATAGTAGGAGATGAGACAACAAAAGCCAGAGGTTTAAGTGATGGGAGAAAGAGACCATGAGTCAACAATGAATGTAAAGTCTAGACACTGATAAAAGCAAGATAATGAAGTCTATCTCCCCTCAGAGCTTCCAAGCTGCTTCAGGTATCTAAAAATGACAGTCAATTTGTGTTGTTTTAACCATTGAATTTGTGGCAACTTGTTACAGCAGCAATAGGAAATCAGCACAAGTACCAATAGTGAAATTTAACAAAGAAACCTATTTCAGTTCAAGTATGATGATTTTATCTGCCTTTTGAGAGGCCAAGTTACCTATAAGTACATGTGTTCATACCAAGCATGAACAACCAGTTGTCAGGGAATACTATAGGTGGAATTCTTACATTAGACAGATGATCAAACTATTCTCTAAATTTCCCACAAAGCTTGAAGATGAAAAGTAGCCCCAGGACTGAGGGGATTTGCAAAGGCTCTGCTGCTAACATAATCATTGCTAAATAGGAAGAAAAGCAAAGCGGCCTCTACTGAGGCAATCCTGAGGTATTTAAAAATTAGCTAACACTTAGTAGGCAGCTCTCAAAAAATATTCAAATATTAGACGAGAATATGCACTAGATTTGGTAATCCTCAAACTTTGACTAAGGCCCATTTATTATAGACAAGAGACTTCACAGCTCTTTTCCATTCATTCCCATTATACAATAATACTTTGGGTATATTGGTCATTGGCATACAGATAACATAACTGACTTGAATGCATATGTGTCTTACAGGCCAGTTTTTAGAAAACTGTACACCAAAAATACTGTCATTACAAATATACTATGACTAACAACACACAATATACAAAATCAATACTGGTAATGGAACTGAACAGTATTGATAGAAACAAAATTAGCAGCGTTTAAAAACTGTGACCCACTCAAAAAATTGATGTTACCCAGAAATTGAGGCAATTCCATTAATTTTCATGTCCATACACAGCTGTATAACATTACTAAATATAACAGATATTAGCCACACTTCTTAGAAAAATTATTTCTCAATAAACTCTTATACCAATTTTATTTTCAAGCACCAAATCACAGTAATAATGAAACTTACCTTAGGAAGCATGTAAAAGTCAAAGTTTCAGAAAGCTGGATTATCTCTAGGCCCATCAGGCAGACAATCATTTACTACATTGTGAGAATTACTGACCTAAATCATCTCTGCAGTTCTTTCCACTTCAGAAAGTCTTTGATTCAAACTACCCAATTTAAATTAGAATCTCAAGAAAGATTTCAAAAAGACATAATGACTTTCCTTAAGGTAAGATACATATTCACTTTTTTTTATTTGAAAGAACATTTCAGTTTAGTATACTTCAATTTATTAATAGAAATTTTAATCCTATACTTTAAGCATTTCTTATTGGTTTATTTCTAAAGTGATATAAATTCTGGACTTTTACAAAATGTTTTAAGACATGTTAAATGTACACTTGTGTTCTAAAGTATATTTAGGACCACATATAAAGAAAGTCAATCCATATTTTTCCCTATTTACCACCTAAGACACTACCACAAAAATAGAACTACAGGCACCTGGAATAATGAATGAGCAAATAAATTTTTTAAAAAATAGAAAGAACCATCTCATGTGGAAGAAGAAAATTAAATGGACATTAAAATCAGACTGAGTTCAAGTTTTCATACTTCACACCAAAACTACCATAATACTATCTTACCTAATAACTATCTCTTCTCTAAATCATTTTATATCCTGCTTCTAGATTCATCTTATCCAGCTACATAAGAATATTAGATGGCATACAATTGTCTACAGAATCAAGTTCAAAATCTCTGGCATGATGCTCAAGCCTTCCATAAATTTGGTCTTTACCTGCCACATGACCATCATTTCTGTGAACAACACTCACTTCCAATATACCTTTTTTACTCATTTTTCCTGAATAAACCATGAACAATTAATTCCCTATTTAGCCTTGCCCCCTGCTATCCTCCCTTCCTAGAATGCTCTTCCTATTCATTTTCAGTCCTATGATCCCTGTTACCTATGCTATTCAAAGTTTATGTTGTCTCTCTTAAGAAAGCTTCTCTAACTACCTCAGTGTAGAGCAACTGCCAAGTTTTCCCAACTTGTAACCTGCTTTGTTTATGTCCCTCATTTAACTTTGCCTTATCTATCTGTCCAATATCTAGTCTTCCCAAAAATAAATGTGATTTTAAAAAACTACATCATGTATCTCTCAGCATCCCCATTACCTGTCAAAGTATTTAGCACAAAGAATGCATTAAAAGAAGTTTACTAACACTATTTTTAAAACCAGTGCATGCATTCTGACTTTTTAAAACACTCACCTCATACTGACATGCTACATTGTATTTTCAAAGAAATTTCTTGTTTCACTAGATGACACTGTCCCTATCAAGTAGACAGAATGAGCTTTCTTGCCTATATATTTTTTATTGAAATAGAATATTTGCCTCAATATTTTAGGTAGAAAAACTGAGAATCAGAGACAGTGTGAAGCCAAAATTACTGAAGAGCCTAGGGCTTTTATCAGTGTGTTTTATTGCCTCTCCTGCCTTCTAATTATTTATCTTTTTGGAGAAAATGCTTAATATTAATACTTATATTAACAATAACAATAGTGTATTTATTGAATGTTTACAATGTGCACAAGTTTATAATAGGCACTTTATTTTTATTACCTAAAACTCAAAACAACTTGAAGGTAGTTATTACTATTATCTTTATTTAATAAATGAGGAAACTAGGAACTAGAGAATTTAATTCAACTAAGCAACTGAGCTTAGATTTTAACATGCAGCTAGCTAAAATGTCTAAGAGCCCATGTTCTTAGTCCACTTTCTCTATATCTAAACAGTAACTAGCTTAGGCCAAGCAGTTCAAAGGTGTTATTTCATAAATGAGTAACTCAAAAGTAGACCTCAAGATTAGTTTTAAATACAGAATACTTCAATACTTCATACTGAAATTATTGGTATTCTTTCAAAAATAAGCCACAATATTTCACAGAAGAAACTTAATTAACAAGTAGAAAAAAACTGCTTTCACTGCTATTTAAATAACTTGCTCCCACCTCTCAACATCAATAAAAGTTACGAAAACTTCATTTCGCTAAAAGTTAGGAAAACTTCATTTTGCAGTGTAAGCATTCTGGTATAGAATTTACTACTACCTACTTGGATATTTATTTTAAAAGGTAACAATAAATTTTAAGCAATTCTATTCACAAAGACAGGTATGCAGTTGATACCTTCGTTGCAAAGTATTTAGAGATAAACAGATAGTTTAGTTCCAGCTGTGATCTCCTAGAGAAGATGATAAACTTCCCTGAGACTATTTCCCTATCTATTTAAATGAGGAAAATCAAATATCTACCTTTAATGGCTATTATGAGGATAGTCTGAAAAGTATAGACTTAGAAAACAACAATTGTTATTACTGGCATTTTTATTATCACTAAGAGTTCTAAAATAAACTAAAAAGACATTAAAAGTCCATTAGTTTTTAAAAAAAGATGCTATTTATGGAAAAGTAAACATCATATGGTAAGATAAAATTTTAATCTTAACTCTTTTTCTGAAATTAGTAAAAATAACTTACCATGTTTTCCATTTATAATCCTGACAAAAACCTTCATAAATCAAGCTATTTCCATGTTCATTTTATTCTCTATTAATGTTATCTATCATTTTAAAGTGTAACTTTTATTTTGACCATTTAAGAAACTAAAACAAGTTTGAACCAGAAATTCAAGAATGGTTGAGACTGAATTAAATACAGATAAGCAAGGCTGCATTTTGCTGTCAATCATTAGACTCTTCCTATATCTGAGCCTGAACAAAGGACATTCACTAAGTTAAAATTTACAAACATCTCAATATAATAGTGACTCCCAACTTCATAGCATTGTAAGGGATAGACAAATTGGCCTCCACACTATTCCAACACAAACTTGTCAAAGAATCTTCCACTAAACAGACTGTAGAGCTACTAGCTGACATCTTACACAGTTAGCACCCTACTTTAGATAACAGAAACATTCTTAATAAACAGTGTATAAATCCATTACCGAACGGAATCTCTCAAAATGCAACATAATTGAAAACTAAATTGTTAAGGGGAGAAGATCTCTTTGTACAATGACAAATCATCATTTAATCTATCATGCTGGTGGGTTTTATATTTTACTTATTGGATAAGGTATAATTAGTCACTCCTATTTATTTTAACTTCAGAATAAAATTTAATCACAATCACAAGCCAGTAATATTTATTAAATCTTTATACTTTTATAGAAAGGATATATGTGATAACTGCTCTTAGTGCTTAATTATTTTAATTGTTTCATTTCTTCTACCTGTTCATAGCTTCATGTAAGAGATTTGAAGGCATTAAATGTTCTTAACTTAGTGAAATCCTCTTGAGTTCCCTAAGGCATAAGCACAAACTATTATCTCAGTATGCCTTACATTATACAGCTGGGAAGGCGAGGGAGAAGATGGAGGAGATGGAGCAGAGATATCAGAAAACTGACTAGGTTGTGCTCAAATCGGATTTAAACATCAACAGAGGAGTGAAAATATCATTTTAAAGTACTTTCTTTAAAGTTTGTTTTAAATACACTTTAATGATAAAATCATGGCTTATATCAAACAGAGCTGTAGATGGTAGTACCTTATTATGCTGTATTTGAACCACTCACCGAAGTTCGGTCAGATTCTCCATCAACCAAGCCTGTCTCCATAGTGAAAAAAAATAGGTTTATTCTTCACTTTCCATTAATGTGTAGCCATTCTGTATAACTGGAAATCCTAGAAAAAGAGAAACATGTGTATTAGGAGTGGTATAAATTTGTGATAAGTGGAAAATAAAGCATTAAGTATCTCGGGAGGGAGAAATCGTGTTAGGCTGAGATTACTATGAAATCCAATAATGAAGGAAAAAAATATTTTGACATGGCCTCGAAGAATGATAAAGGTTTAGAGAAAAATGTTAGAAAGAAATATTCTAAGTGAAGAGAAATAGCAAGAACAAAGTTAAAGACAAGAGATTGTTCAAAATTTGAAAAGACACTTAAATCTGTTTTAATTAATGAAACAATATTAGATATAATTTTTTCATTATACTGGCAACTAAAGGGCATGCTAATAAATATTAACATCAGGGAGCATGTAGGAAAACAGGTATTTTCATACACTTTTATGATAATAAAATAAATCATAACTTTTTTTTGAAGGACAACTTAAAATACATATGCTTCCATTCAACAATTTAAGGCTAGGAATTATTCGACATAAGTATATACTTTTACAAATGCACAAAGACATCCAACAAAGTAATAGATATAAAGAAAAAACTGGAAACAACCTTAATGTTCATCATTAGGAGCTTACAGTACAGACATAAAAAAAAATTTTTTTTAAAAACCTTTTTGGCCAACCCATAACCAACAAATCCATAGACTTCTAGTAATACCTTAGAGTTTCAAAAATTTTATTTTTTTCTCTAAATATAAAAAGGCTATACTAACATGTAACTGAATTGGGCATTAAAGAATTGTCATTTGGTTTCTTTGACTATGACCAATAAGATTAGCCTAAACTATATGCATTAACAATGCATTGTAATTATTTGTTCTCATAATCTATTTCTCTTCAAGGACAGAGACAGTGTTTTATTAATCTGACTATGCAGCAATAATTCATGGTAGGCATTTAATAAACATCTTGGGTTGGCGAAAAGTCTCATTTAGTTTTTTTCTGTATGATAGCTCTAGCAGTGATTAGTTTCTGTACCTTCATTCAAAACAACTTCATTAGATTGTATTGGGACACCTGTCATACCAGCGTGCTTTAAAAAAAAAAAAAACATCGAAACTGGTGCATTTTTGTGCAGCCAGTTTAATACTGAAGATGGAATAAGATACGCAATATTTTCAGCATATTATGCTTTATTATGCTGAAAGGTAAAAACGAAACTGAAACACAAAAAGATTTATGCAATGTATGGAGAACATGCTGTGACTGATTGAACATGTCAGAAGTGGTTTGCAAAGTTTCTTGGTATTATTCACATTTTAGACAAATAATTCTTTGCTGTGGGCTGTCTTACACATAGGAAGATGTTTAACAGTACCCCTGGCATCTGCCCACTAGAAGCCAATAGAAGGAGATGGCTGATATATTCAAAATATCCAAATTAACAAAGTTATCAGTGAAAATTAAAAATGTGTCTTTCATTTTACAGAAAAAATAACGAAAGGACTTTTTGCCAATCCAATATGTTGCACTGAATACTATCAACTCAGTTATCTATATGAATAAATAAAATAATTCAAAACAGCAAATGATACAATAATTATATATAGCTATTGCTATAATCCAAGCATGAAACAATGGTGGCTTGAGCCAGAATACTAGGAGAGGATGTGGTGAATAGTGCCAAATTCTTTAAATGCTTTGAGAATATGGAATAAAACAAACAAAAAAATGCCAATGAACCAAGATATAAGTGCTAATTTTTTAAAAAGAGTGGGAGAATCCAGAACTTAGAAGGTTTCTGCCTTGAACAAATGGAAAAATAAAATTGTCCATGGAGCACTAGATATGCAGCACAGTGTAAGATGACTTGGAGAGAGAAGGGATGAATATCAGGAGCTCCTTTTGGGCATGTACACTTTGAGATATCAGACATCTGAGTGGAGATATCAAGGAAGCAGCTGGACATAAAATTGTAAGGTTGAAGAGGAGAAGCAGGCTAAAAATGCACTGGGACTTGGTATATAGATGGAATTTTAAACCATGAGTCTGGATTAGATCTTGGGAATCTGTGTGACAGAATGAGGACCAAGTTCAGAGTGCAGAGGTACTTCAATATTAAAGGATCACTACAGAATGAATGACTGAATCAATCCCAATTTCTGGTTTTCAATTTTTAGAATGATTTTATATAATTAGTTTAGAAAAAGACAGAATTGCTCTATATAAAAAGCAAAAAAGACACATAGTAAAAATCAAATTATAACATGACTATTTTTTTTTTAATTTTATTTTTGTTGTATTACATTCATCTCATTTTTCCCCACTGCTCTCCCCTTCCCCACCCTTCCCATCCCCTCCCACCAGGCAATCCCACATGTTGTCCATGTCCATGGGTCATTCATACTAGTTCCTTGACTAAACTGTTCCCTTTTGTGGCCTCCTTCTCCCTCTCCCCTCTGCACACTGAAATTCTGTTCCTTGTATTCATGTCTCTGGCTCTGTTTTGCTTATTAGTCTCCTGTATTGGGTGAGATCATATAGAGTTTGTGTTTCACTGACTGGTTTATTTCATTAAGCATAATATTCTCCAGTTCTATCCATGTTGTCACAAAAGATAGGAGTTTCTTCTTCCTTTCTGCTGTGTAGTATTCCATTGTGTAAATGTACCAAAGTTTTTGATCCATTCATCCACCGATGCGTACTTAGGCTGTTTCCAACACTTAGCTATTGTAAATAGTGCTGTTATGAACACAGAGATGCGTAGCATCTTCAAAATTGGTGTTTTGGGGTTCTTCACGTATAATCCTAGCAGTGGAATTGCTGGGTCAAAAGTCAGTTCCATTTTTAGTTTTTTGAGGAAATTCCATACTGTTTTCACAGTGGCTGCACCAGTCTGCATTCCTACCAACACTGCCCCAGGGTTCCCTTTTTTCCACATCCCTGTCAGCACTTGTTATTTGTTGATTTGTTAATGATGGCCATTCTGACAGGTGTGAGGTGGTATCTCATTGTGGATTTAATTTGCATCTCTCTGATGGCTAGTGATTGATGTTGAGCATTCTTTCATATGCTGATGGGCCTTTTATATGTCCTCCTCAGAGAAGTGTCTGTTCAGGTCCTTTGCCCATTTTTTTAATTGGGCTGTCTGTGTCTCCCTGGTGTTGAGCTGTACAAGTTCTTTATATATTTTGGAGACCAAGAATTTGTCTGAGGTATCACTGGCAAATATGTTTTCCCATACAGTTGGCTCCCTTTTCATTTTGCTGATGTTTTCTTTAGCTGGGCAGAAACTTTTTAGTTTGACATAGTCCCATTTGTTTAGTTGTTCATTTCCTTTGCCCTTGGAAATACTGCTATATGGGATTTCTGAAATTGTATTGCCTATGTTTTCCTCTAGGGCCTTTATAGTGGCATGGCTTGTGTTTAAGTTCTTTACCCATCTTGAGTTTATTCTGGTGTATGGTGTAAGTTGATGATCTGGCTTTCTATTTTTGCATACCCCTGTCCAGTTCTCCCAACACCACTTGCTGAAGAGGCTATTTTCATTCCATTTTATGTTCCTTCCCACTTTGTCGAACATTAATTGACCACAGAGTCCTGGGTTTATTTCTGGGTTCTCTATTCCCTTCCATTGATCTACATGTCTATTCTTATGCCAATACCAGAGTGTTTTGATTACTGTAGCCTTGTAGTATTGTTTGATATCCAGAATTGTGATTCCTCCTACCATGTTTTCCTTTCTCAAGATTGCTGTGGCTATTCATGGTTATTTTTGGCTCCATATACATTTTTGAAGTATTTTTTCTAGATACTAGATCTATGAAATATGTCATTGGTATTTTAATTGGAATTGCATTGAATCTATAGATTGCTTTGGGTAGTATGGACATTTTAATGATGTTGATTCTTCCCATCAATGAATATGGTATATGCTTCCATTTATTTGTACCTTCCTTAATTTCTTTCTTCAGTTTTCTGTAGTTTTCTGAGTATAGACTTTTTACCTCCTTGGTTAAGTTTATTCCTAAGTAATTTATTTTTCTTGTTGCTATGGTAAATGGGATTTGTTTTCTAGTTTCTATCTCCGAGCAACATGACTTATTTTAAAATGGTGCTGGGAGGGAAGAAAAGATCAAATTAAGGATGAGTACCAAAAACTCCTCACCTTTGATAACAAGGAGTTGACACATTGCTAACACATTAAGAAATAAGTTTTTGGTATTTGAAGCCAAAGACTAGAATCCTGAAAAGATAGGGTAGGTGATTGGATGCTTAAAGTACAGGGTGGAACAAGAGTCAGTTTACAGTTGTGAGTATGCAAAACAGTTTATTCTTGTATTACTATTTATTATTGTATTATTTTCCATAAGAACAACTGCAAACCAACTTTTGCACTACCTTGTATAAGCTCACTAATTTCCCATCATTCAGAGGTGAAAGTCAAAAGATGTTTAAATAATAATAAATATGGGAGTAGAAAATTCTTTTTTTAAGTTAAAACAGTAATTTAAAACAATGGCACTTGGCTCTAGGGAGCAGGCTTGAAAGGAAATAAGTTGGTCTTATCTGCCATTTTAATTTTTAAAATGCTGTTTGTTACTTCTACAACAAAAAAGAATGTGTAATACAATTTTTGTAAAGGAGTACAGTGCATTACAATCCTGAGGGCTTGTTTTATTCCCAAACGCCAAGCTAAAGCCAGGCCTGCATCCTAATTTCAACGTAATTACTAGTTGAATTCAAAGTTGAAAGAAGACTATGTCTCCTCTTTTGTTCTTTTTAATCAGCACTTCAGCAATTGTTGAGGAACTGGTACCTCACTATCTACACTTGAACTTAAAAAGTTTGCAGAGAAAGTAGTTTTTTATAAAAATTCTTCTCTATTCTTAGGCTTAGATTGTTATTTCAGTCACAGAGAAAAGGAAGGAACATCTTTAACCCATGCTGTTTAATCCTAACAACCTTACGACAATGAATTGAATGATGGTTGCCTCTAAGGGCAGCAATAGGTCATATGAGATTAATTCATGGCTTCCTACCTCACATGATGCCCCAGAAGTTTGTTTTGTTTTGTTAAATGTGTATGTAACAAAAACAAAAATGCTCAAAAGCCAAGAATGTTATCAATGAACACAATACATTTCTTAGCTGTAATATCTTATCACTGGAAACTGAATTCAATAATTTTAATCTTACTGCCAATTTGACAAAAAAATTAAGATTACAAATAAGAACAACTTCATTAAGCTAGTCTGAACTTATCTACAGTATTCATAGTAGGTCAAATCATAAAGAAAAGAGTAACATTACAAGAAATTAATTACCTAAATGTGACAGTCCTGGAACAGCAAGCTAACACCAAAATCTTACTCCTGAATACTGTGGGGAAAAAACATGTGTGCGTGTGTGTATGAATGCACAATTGCTTGATTAAAGCAGTCTATCTATCCAAATGGCTTTCATCAAAATTACTGCAAAACAGTACAATATGCATGCTTTCTATAGTAGGATAATACTTAACATTTTGGCACCTATGATTTATGTTAAGATTCCCTCCACTTTAAAAATATAACAATGATGATGCTGATTATAATTGAAGGCCAAGAGGCAGGCAAAAAGCTAGACCCTGATGGGCAACAGGGAAGTGGGATGGAAATATGTAGGGCAAGTTATCCCACTGTGGCTGTACAACTTCAGATTGGATGAGAAAGGATGAGAAGACATCGATCAGGAAGACAGGAGAAACAGACTGAACTAATCAATCCAAGTCTTAGAAGAGGAAAAGGCATAGTAAATGGCCTATAATATTGAAGTGAAAAGAGGAGAAATATTCTAAATGACTCTACTTCTCCAGATTTCCCTGGAACAAATTTCTGGCAAGGCATAAAACAAATTCCATTTCCCATTAGCTCTGGACCAAGCACTAATATACATTATTTATGAAGTTCATGGTTTATAAACCGTAAAACCTGTTGCTTCACCACCAATTACATGTCATTCATAGGGCATAAAATAGATTTATGAAATCTTTCTTTAAATCTTATCATGTAAAAGACATTCCTCTAAATTCTGCATGTAAAGAACAATACATATCATCCCTGTCCTAGCCAAGAATAAACTGACTAGTAGTATGCTACAACGTAATGAGCCTTATCTATAGCAGTACATAACAATATTAAACCCAGACTTATGGAGGTGGTAGAGTGTCAATACCTCATTAAAATACATACACACACACACACACACACAGAGGCCAGTCAAAAGTAGTAGGTCCTCAGTTTACCTATCGC
This sequence comes from Noctilio leporinus, assembly GCA_004026585.1. Classification (NCBI taxonomy): domain Eukaryota; kingdom Metazoa; phylum Chordata; class Mammalia; order Chiroptera; family Noctilionidae; genus Noctilio; species Noctilio leporinus. The sequence continues at coordinate 38,043 of PVIW01009507.1, forward strand.
TTATATGGGCTTGGACACAAATCAAGGTTCCCATGACTTCCTCCCTGGGTTTGATTAATTTGCCAGAGTGGCTCAACAACTGAGAAACACTGAAAAAAAAAAAAAAAAACTACAAACAACCCAGTAACAATTAGATCCCAGAACCCAGTCTGTGGTCTCTAAATACCACTTCTCATTAAAAGACACTACAGCTTCTTGAATAAATGGCATATATCCAGGTCTAAAATACCAAATGTCCAAGACCAGCCTAGAGTACCGTATATACCTTACATATCAAAGCAAAAACAGCCATTAAAGGCTCCTGAAGTCATACAATGAACTTAGGAGTCACCCTGAAGGGGATTCTAATAGCCGAAGATGGAGAAAATTTATCTTTAAAAGGCAGTTTAAAAATCAAAGACTTAATCATTTCAAAAGAAGTGGAAACAAAGCAAATTAAACCTAAAGAAAGTAAAAGAAAAGAAAGAGCAGAAATTAAAACTACAATGCAAAATAAAAAAACAAAATCAAAAATTAGTTCTTTAGGGTGGGTGGGGGGACAGAGGGGAGCAAAAAGGGGATGGATGTAATACAACAACAATAAAATTTTAAAAAAAATTAGTTCTTTGAAAAAAATAAAAGGAACAAATGCCAGGTAAGACTAAGCAATAAAAAAAATAATAATAACAGCAGAAATAACCAATATTACAACTGACAAAGAAGACATCCCAATATATCCCAACTTTTAGAATATCCAAAAAGGAATGATAAACAGTACATTTGAAAATGTATAAGATATAGACAAATTTCTGGAAAAATCCAACTTAATGAAAAGTTCACAAGGAGAAAAAGACAATCAAAAGAGTCCTTTTGAACCCATAATAATAATAATAATAATAATAATAAAAACTTCCCAAAAAAGAAAATTTCCACTGTAGATTATTTCACCAATGAATTCTACCTAACACTGAGGTGTGGGAGAAATAGAAATCTCACACCAATTATTTCTTTAAAGATTTTATTCATGGCCCTGGCTGGTAGCACAGTGGATAAGGCGCCGGCCTGGGAACCCAAAGGTCGCAGGTTCAATTCCCCAGCCAGGGCACATAACAAGGTTGCAGGCCGGGTCTCTAGTCGGATCTGTGGCTGGAGGCAGGTGAAAAGCAACCATACATTGATGTCTCTCTCCCTCTCTGCCTCTCTCCTGTCCCCTCTTTCTAAAAATAATAAAATAAAAATCTTTAAATTAAAAAAAAAAAAGATTTTATTCATTATTTTTAGACAGAGGAGAAGGGAAGGAGGGAGAAAGAAAGGGAGGGAAACATCAATGTATGGTTGCCGTTCACCTGCCTCCAGCTACAGACCTGGCTGGAGGTGGTGAATAAGGGTAAAATTCCTTTTAGAATTCTCAAACTTCAAATTTCAGATAAAATCAGTAGCCCACTATATCTAATGCAATATGCCACAATATATTAGATGACAGTTTAGTATTCTTACACTAAAGTGAGCTGATGCCCTAATTCTATTCATCAAATACATGTGGAAACACTTTTTAAATACAATCATCAATGTTGTATCAGTTCAATTGCTTGAGTAGAGGATAATTTGGATCTTCTTTATACTTAACTCTACTGCAGAAATGCAATAGTAAGGTGACGACATAAAAACAGGCAATAGAAAAATAAAGCTTAAAGTTAATAAAATCATTTTCATGCTCTCGAATATATTTCTGGAGATTATAGTTTTAAAATTTCAAATAAGGTCTTGAAAATATTTTATGCTAATTACCTAATATATAGTAGATGAAATTTTAAGTATAAAGATAAATTATAAATAATTTAAGTGTTTTATTAAATATCTATGACAAACATTAAACATAAATATTATCTATTTATTAATGTATTCACTCATTCATATTCTTACATCAACTGGTACTTAAACTATTTGTTTTAAGAATAGTAATTAATATTTTTATAATTGTATATATGACACAGACAGGTTATAGTTGCTCAGGTAGATAACAATGGTGAATTTCAAACACCTGGTTTCAAAAACCTAAAAAATCTGAATGACATATAAGAGTTTATTAGCTTAATAGAAACTACCAGAAATAAGAATCACAGTTTTCCCTCTCACTTACCTCCCACACACCACCCTGTAAAACATCTCAGAGAAAACAACTTTAAACAAAAGGCTAAAGGACACAAAATATAGACAATTAAGTTGTCTTGGAAAGCTTCATTATGAACTTTTTGGCATAAACAAGATATTGCAATTTTTTTAAGATTTTATTTATTATTTTTAGAGAGAGGGGAAGGGAGAGAGGCAGAGAGGGAGAGGGACATCAATGTATGGTTGCCTTTCACCTGCCTCCAGCTATGGACCTGGTTGGAGACCTGGCTTGCAACCTGCTTATGTGCCCTGACTGGGAATCGAACCAGCGACCTTTGGGTTCACTGGCATGTGCCTTATCCACTGTGCCACCAGCCAGGGCCAAATATTTTTAAATGAATGAAGTTGAAAAATACATACTAATATCCAAACAAGGCCTAAAAAGCAGGAAATTCTGACATATACTAAAACATGGATTCCATTTCTCCTCTGGTGCAGTTGTTTCCTTCTCTGTGTATTCAAAGTGCATCTAGTATAGAACTGAGAACACTATATTTCTATATTCATTTACCCATCTGTCACTACCATTTAGATCCAAAGCTCTATGATGACCATTTATACCAATTAATAAGTGCTTGATATGTGCCTAGATGGAGAACCAAAGTGCACAAAATACACATGGTCCATGATATCGTGGACTTTATATGAGGTCACAAAAAGCTTCTCATACATCATTCCGTACACCAAAAGGTTCTGGGTTTGATCCCTAGTCAGGGCACATACCAAGGTTGTGGGTATAGTCCGGTCAGGAGGGAGCAACAGGCCAATGTTTCTTCTTTCTATCTCCACCCCCCACCCCCCAACTTGCTCACTCTCTAAAAATCAATAAACATATATTCAGGTGAGCATTTAAAAAAAAATTTTTTTTTTAATGGCAAGGAATAAATCCAAGTAGAGAACATGCATAAGCCCTAATGCAAAAAGCCACTCCTATATTCTTCTATATTTCCAATAGCATTGTACATTGCATAGTAGATACACTGCATTAGTAATAATGAGAAAATGGGAAAGGGAGTATGAGCTGATGAAAGAATGGAAGAGCAAAAATTAAGTGTATATAAAATAGCCTTATACACCCAAATTTGTGGAGAGCAAACAGTGATATGTATATAAAAATTAAGGAAATGAAAAACTGAGGCAACTATCAACTCTAGGAAAATAGTAGACAAAAGAAGGGAAATAATCAACAGCATCAATCATATAGTTCAGAGAACAATACTTAGTCATAGCATAGCTTACTTTTATAACATAAAGATGAATTTTTGTTTAACCAAAGTTTGTGATATAGTCGTATTAGGAAGATGGAGAAGTAATAATATGGATATGGTGATACGAGTGCAGTGCTAGATCCTTACTTTTAATAATAAGTCAATAGATAATGACTAGAATAGAAAAAATAGCCATAAAGGCACTTTATTTATAAATAGAAACAACTAAGATATTTGAAAGTATTTGTCTCTGGTAGGGAGAACTTGGAAGTGGGCAGGTGGAACAAGAAATTGCTATTTTTCATTGTAAGCTTTGTGGTTTTTTTTAATAAGTGGCTATGAAATTTAAAAATTAAAAAACACTGGTTATGTGACAAATATGGGAGGATTGGAAACACAGTACATTGTTGGTATAAATGTAAAATGTGGCAATACAGACACTTTGGACAACAGTATGATGTTTCCTTAAAAAATTGAAAGTGGAATAAGCACATCATCTCACAATTCCACACAAAAGAATTGAAAGCAGTCCTGAATGTATATTTGTACACCCATATTCATGGCAGCACTATTTACAACAGCTAAAATGTAGAATTGTCTGCTGACAATTGAATGATAAAGCAAAATGTGGTATACACAGACAATGGCATATTACTCAGCCTTTAAAAAGGAAATTCTTTATTTTTTTTATTTATTGATTTTAGAGAGAGAAAGGTGGGGATAGAGACAGACAAACAGACATTGATTTGTGCACCTATTTATGCATTCATTGGTTGTTTCTTGTATGTGTCCTGACCAGAGATCAAACCTGCAACCTTCACATATTGGGACAATGTTCTAACCAACTGAGCTACCCGGACCAGGCCTAAAAAGAAGGAAATTCTGACATATATTAAAACATGGATGAACCCTGAGGACATTATACTAAGTGAAATAAGCAAGTGATAAAAACAAATACTGTATGATTGATTCCATACATGAGGTACCTAGAACAGTCAAAATGAAAAAGATAAAGTATTGAATGGTGGTTGCCAGGAGCTGAAAGGAGAAATACAGACTTATTGTTAAATGGTATAGTTTCAGCTTTACAGTGTAAAAAGCTCTGGAGATAAATGGTGGTAAATGGTTGCAAAACATATGAATGTACCTAAATAAACTGAACTACAGCTTAAAAAGTTAGCATGGTAAATTTTTTTATGTGCATGTTACCATAATTTTTTAAATTAGGGGGAAGTAGAGTGTAAGTTTCCTATTGAGAAATACTATAATGTGAGATCAGATTCAAGACATTATCAACTTTCCTCAACAATGACAAATTTATCTGGTTCTGTTTAGAAATAAATCAGTTAGAGTGGCATTGTGATCCCTCTCCATGATGCACTAGTTATTCACACTGAATCATTGAAATCTGATTATATCATTTTATTTGTGAGTAAATGACCCTGCCCTTTCTGTAACAGGAAATCTTTCAAGTAAACGAGACTACAAATCACTGCTTCTTAAGGACTGCTCAAAAATTAAGCAGCTCTAGAACTGTTTAAGTTTTAAACAAGAAAAAAAAAGTGCCTATATAAACTCCAACTATAACATCTGAAAAGAAATTGATATAGTTAAGGATCATGGGCATGGTCCTAAGCCAATGTTTCATTTATTTGATTTTAAAATGTCAAATTTAAAACTGGAAACAAAATACTTCAGGACCGCAAAAGAATTAACTCCAGACCAAATAAGATATATTTTAGATCAAATTAGAAAAAAGGACTGAAAATAAAATATTTACCTAATATATGAAGAAATAACATATTTTTTAAGTTTATTGTTATTATTATTTTATTTTAGAGGAAGGAAAAAGAAAGGAGAAAGAGGAAGAGAGAGATTGATGTAAGGGAAAAACATTGATTGGCTGCCTTCTGTACTCACGCTGACTAGGGACCAAACCTGCACCCAGGCATGTGCCCTGACAGGAAAATGAGCTGACAACCTTTCGGTTTGCAGGCCAGCATCCAACCAACTGAGGTACGCTGGCAAGGCAAGACATAATTTATATGTGAGGATGCATTAGAAATAGAAAAAAGGCCAAATGTCATAACATTTTAAATATTTGAAAAAATAAAATTATAAAGGTAAAAATAAAAACTATAAAAGGAAAACTACAAAGTTAATAATTATAATGTATAAAATAATTCCTCACAGCATATATGTATGATCTTTAGCCTTCATTCATTTACTGAATGAATATTTTTCAGTACATATGACGTACCAACTACTATTTTAGGAACTTAAGAATTAGAGTAAGTGCTTATTTTTATTAGCTTAATATGTAAGGGGAAGTTACTGACCAGAAGGGGGCATGAGATACCTAGAAATGTAACATAACTTGCCTTGAGCAGTGGTGGGTAACAGGGGTGTATCCATTGAGTTGTACACTTCTGATTTGTGCATTTTAGCATGTGTAAGTTGTATACCCTTTTTTTAGTGAAAGCTCATTTGTGTTGCCTTTCATAGATGCTCACTGTTCTTCCATATACTATTTCAATTTGAATTCAATGAACCTTAAAACAGATTTCTGACATAGCCAAGGAACACTACAGGGTCTCACTGCAATGACAGATGTTTTAAATAACTCAAGAGGAAAAAGATGTAAATTAATAGGCAAATATTAAATTAAATCATTGTGCTCTGTTAATCAAGGTGTAGCTCCAAAATATTAGCCGAATGTTTTAAATACTATTTCTCTGTCAGCCAGATAATTATGCTGCCAGCTATGCACCTAACCATTTTTCTCTATATCAGTTTCTCAATAGTCATTGATGTACCAAAATCACAATTTTTGCCATGCACTAGTAGCATAGTTATTTAATTTTTTTTACTTGACTTCATCTTTAATCAGCCTTATCTAATACAAAGACCATGAATTTACTGGCTTGAGCCACAAGCTGCATTTTTTTTCTAATACACATAATAATACTTGACTCCAAAAATTAAAAATGTTCATCAATATACAAGTTAAAGTTATCTCACTCCACCATACTAAATACTGGGAGACCTAGTCACAACTGTTTCATTCCTTTGTCCATTTTCAAGGCATTCACTTGCCATGTGCTGACGTAGCAACATGAGATAAAGAATATTAGAACCTGAGTGGTCAAGGCAGCGTAGGTAAATACAGATCACATCTTCACACAACCACATCAAAATTACAATTAAACTATAGAGAAACTATAATCCAGAACCACTAGAAATCAAGCTAAACAGAGATCTTACAACCACAGAATTAAAGAAGAAACTACATCAAGACTGGTAGGAGGGGTCGAGAAGTGGAATGAGCTGGTCTCACTCCCACTGTGATGGATAAAAATCAGGAGGGGCATCTCAAAGAGAGGGATCCTCACAGCCTAGGGTTCCAGTACCAGGAAGATAATTCATCATAACTTCTGGCTGCAAAAAGCAGTGGATATTGAGGCTGAGAAGCATAGAAACTGCTGGATTCCCAGGCAGTTCCTCTTAAAGGGCCCATGCAAGCACTTAGATTCATTCCCTCTGAGGTATCAGAGACAAATGGAGAGGAAGTGAATTGTCCACATCAAGATGAGCAGTGGGGGTCAGCTTTTTCCCAAACAGAAGTGTTGGCAAAGGCCACTGTTCCTTTATGAGCCCCATTCCCACAACCAGAGAGCCACCGAGCTGGCTGGAAGGTGCCATATCTGAGATTCCATCAACCTGACTCACAGTTTGCCCCTCACCCTAGTGATTCCCCGAGGCTCTGCCCCACCCATCTTAGAGCCCACACAAGCTATTTCCAGTGACTTTTCCTTACAAATGGCTTGTCTTGCCTCATGCTTTAGATTTCCTAAATTCTCTCAAACAAGCAGAAACTGATGTCAGCAAGCCCCATGCCTAAGCTAAGTGCTGCTCCAGGCCAGGCAGTAACAGAAAGCTTACCTTGGTTCATTCACATCTCCGCCTGGCTTGGGCAACTTCAAGCCCAGCACAAGTAAAAGCCATTTGCAGTTCACATTGCAGCTTATACTGGGTGGCCACAGAAAGAACACAGGTGGTAGCTGACCTTGGTCTGCACCTCCTAGGTAGCCCCAGAGCCTGCGCACCCAGTGGACAGCTATAGACCATGTTGGATCACCACCACCCAACCACCTCCACAAGCGATACACTCAGGTGTAACCTCAGTGAGCACCAGAGCCTTTGTTGAAATAAATCCTGCTCTGTGGAGTGAGCCCCTACACACATGATCCTCCACGGTGGTTGGAGGTTGGTAGTCAGTACTTATAGCCAGTCCTTGCAGCTGACAGGCCAGGGAAAATCCCTCCCATTGATGTGCCAACAGCAATCAAGGCTCAACTGCAACAGAAGGGTGTATAAAGCCCACATGGTAGGTGCATATTGAGTACCCAGGCTGGGTGATAAGGGAGGCTGTGCCACTGGATCCTATGGGACACCTACTACATTAGGCCACTCTATCAAGCCTGGGAGATGTGGCAGCTTTACATAATACATAGAAACAAACATATAGAGACTGCCAAAATGAGGAGTCAATGAAACATGGCTCAATGAAGAAATAGAACAAAACTCCAGAAAAACAACAAAACAAAATGGAAGAAGGTGATTTACTTGATGCAGAGTTCAAAACACTGGTTATCAGGATGCTCAATGAACTCAGGGGGAATGAACAAATGAACTCAGAGAGAAAATCAAAGGAATTAAAAAGGACATGGAAACCATAAAAAAAAATCAGAAATAAAAAATACACTAAAATGTAGAACAGTTTATAGGGAATCAAAGCAGAATAGATGAAGCTGAGAATCAAAGAAGTGATTTTTAAGATAAGAAAACAAAAAAACCCATTCAGAACAGCAAGAAGAAAAAAGAATCCAAAAAATGAGGATAGTGTAAGAAACCTTTGGGACAACTTCATGTGTATCAACATTTGCTTCATGGGGGTGCCAGAAAGAGAGAGAGCAAGAAATTGGGGCCCTAAGCCCTGGCTGGTGGCCCAGTGGATGAGGTGCCGACCTGTGAACCCAAAGGTCGCTGGTTTGACACCCAGCCAAGGCACATAACAAGGTTGCAAGCCAGGTCTCCAGCCAGGTCCGTAGCTAGAGGCAGGTGAAAAGCAACCATACATTGATGTCTCTCTCCCTCTCTTCCTCTCTCCCTTCCCCTCTCTCTAAAAATAATAAATAAAATCTTTAAAAGAAAAAGAAATTGGAACCCTATTTGGAAAATAAAAAAGACAGAAAACTTCCCTAACATGGTAAAGGAAAGATACACACATGTCAAGGAAGTGCAAAGAGTCCCAGTCAAGATGAACCTAAAGAGGCCTACACCAAGACACATAATTAAAATCAAAGGTTAAATACAAAAAATCTTAAAAACAGCAAGAGAAAAGCAGTTAGTTACCGATAAGGGAACCCCCATAAGACTGTCAACTGATTTCTCAAAAGACACTTTGCAGGCTAAAAGGGAATGGCAAGAAATATTCAGAGTAATAAAAAGCAAAGACCTGCAATACAAGAAGAATATGAGAAGTGACCTCTACCACAATTTTAGTTTGGATCTTAATATCCAAGTTGCTTCCTATGGAGCTCCTGCTTCATACCATCTCACTATCAAATGGAGGATTTGTGGTCAAATGAATAATCAGTACACAAAGGAAAGAGATCTAAAAATATCTACTGGAGCAGCTGACTGGCAGATCCATTTGTCTGACTGATCTAATAATCTACTGCAGTCTTTATAAAGTAAATGCAGGAACAGAATCAAGGTTATGACCAATCCTTCTAGGACCTGAACAAACAGATACTAGTAACTTAAAAAGGGGGATCTCTTTACTACCCATCTCTTCCTCAACACCTACCGGGTTTCTAAATTCTAAGGTATATCCAGTGCAATGTCTTTCAAACAAACCATATTTCAAACAAGAAATATGACTTCACTGGAAGAAAAAAATATGAGATTTGTCCAGAAAATATCAAGCCACATAATATGAAAAATAAAGACATTCCTTGAAGAAAATATAAGAAACACTGTACACAGGACAATGACCCCTCAGTCTTGTTCAAAGTAGGCATCCTAGGACCTCTCATAATTCTCCAATTGCCATCAGTTGCCCTGTCATAGTTTCCTAAATCTCATCAAGGTCTGAAATCTCTTCCCTTTCAAAGGTGATTTTAGTTTTGGAAAAAGCCAGAAGTCACAGGGACCAATCTGGGTTGTACGGAGCTGAGTCACCCGGGTGATTTTATGTTTCACCGAGGAACTCTGCAGATGTGATGCACGAGTGGGCACACTGTGGTGCTGAACTTGCCGACTACCATTTATCCATAGCTGCAGCCTTCTGAATCATTCAAATAATTTCTGGGGAGGAATGTTCAAGCTTAATGCAAACTTTGATGCAGATTTATTGCTCTACTTGCTGTTCAAATGCAATAGCCACACAGTACACATGCTCACTTAACAGGATCTACCACTAATACATTGGGGTCATCATTGTTCATGCACACACATTCCAGTCCATTCTCCTTGGCTGCCAGGTTATATCGATGTCACACAAACCATTCTTATTATATTAACACTGGCTAGGCTTTTTCCATGCTGACCTGGTGGTATGCACATATTTCCACTGTAGCTAGGATTTATTATTCACTATAACAGGTTAATTAAAATGGAATAATCAAGATCCATCAACATTTCTAGTATGTGAAATGTAAAGAAAAAGGATGCAAAAGAAATAGAATATAAATCCTTAGGAAAACAAAGTTTAATTAGAATGGCCAAAAACACACATGAAACAAATTACTGACAAATAAAAATCAATATACAATTGAATATGTGTTCTTTTTCTATTATTATTACTTTTTTCTATTATTATTTTTATTCTAAAGAATGGCAGCTTAAGGGGAGAAAAAAATGAAAGTATCTCAGTGCTGTTTTGAAATCAAGAATGATATTCCTTAACTAGGACTTTTTACTTCCATTTACATGTAGTCAGAAACTAAATGAAATGCAATCTGTATTTAATATTTTTCTTCAATTAAACATGTTCCCACTAAGCACACGCTATAGTTTTGGCAACTGCCATTTAAACTACTCAAATATTCAGGCAAATGACTGCTTTCGACAAGGCCAGGAAGTTTCTGATAGAGACAGAGAGAAGGAGAAAAAATATATATGATTTTAACATGAAAGTTTTTCAATTGCATTTCCTGTCAAGTTGCAGGCTAAGTATTTAGACACTTAGCTTCTGGTATACACTTTTGCTTTTGCAGCTCCAATTTAGCTAACTTCTCAAAAATAATATAGATAAAGCATTGGAACATGGAGCTGCTTACTAACAGTGATTGTGAGACTAAAGGAAGAACATCAATTGCTAAACCCTTCTAGCCAGCTGAAAGTACTTAGCATCTTCCTTGATATAAACAGTATCTGGAGGGTGGAAGATGGTGACAGAGTAGAGAGCAGTGCTGATGCTATTCTCAAGTACCAAAGCAGCTAGAGGACAAGATAGGGAGCGTGAGACGTCTTCAGGAACCTAGGAATTGGAGCGGGCAGCATCTGGACACAGGGGAGCATAGCCGAGGCAGAGGAGGCCAGCAGGACAGTAGGTGAGGCATTCCTGACTGGCCGGCGGGCCTAGGTTGGCTCTTGGCAGGGGCGGCTCTGCCCAGACAGGTGCGTTTGACTGAGGCAGCTCCAGGCTCCCTGGCGACTGGAAGTCTCAACAGTGAAGTGCAGGCAGTGAGGGTAAACACCATAGGGAATGCGGAATTGAATTCTTGCAGGGGAGGGACTGTGTGACAGACTCACTCGGGCAACAGGGAGAGAAAGCTCCTCGCAGGGCTAGAAGCAGAGGAAAAGAGTCCTGCGGGAAGCCGGAGCTGGGGAGCGGGGAATCGCACCGCCAGGGCGGCGAGAGGGCCGAAAATGGTGCTGCTGGGCCACCGGGGAAACAGCAGCTAGAAGCCCCTGCGAGGGGGGAGGCCCAGCCCTGTGCAACCACACAGGCCCCTAGGCTCCACAGAAGCTCCAAAGGGAGAGCCAGCTAGCCGGGAACTAGTAGCGGGGGCAACTGACCCACCATTGCCGGAGACAAAGACCGCACTACCCACGCCTGGAAGGGGCTCACCACAGAGGCCAGAAGTCACAGGGACCAGCAAAGTTGCTGGCTGCCTTGCAGGGGTGCTGGTGCTCCGTCCTGGCCAGGAACCTCCGCCAGGAGTGGAAGTAGGCACCCTGCGGGCTCCAGAATACCGGTAGCCCTAAAACACAGCCAGGCTGCAGAAGGCCCAGCCTACCTGGGGGTGGACACTCAGAATCAGCCGTGAAAGTGACAATCAGAAGCCCTGCCACGTGCCAAGACCGTAAAGTCCTGACCAAGAAAAAGAGGCAGCCTCAGGAAAGGGATTGCTGCTAATCTCAAGTACCTGAGTTATACCGAGAGCAATATGAACTATTCATCCCCAACATATCCTTTTCAAAAGTTACTTCTCACATATTCTTAATCCCCCCCATACCTCAATCCACCTAAATACCCAAGACCCTTTCCCTACTCTTGAATTAAAGTCTACTCACTCTGTGGCTACAACGCATTCCCAGTCCTCAATCTAAGTATTCCTCCCTTCCCCAGCCACCCAAACCCTTTCTGTATTCTTTTCTTCCTTTCTCTCTTTTTTTTTTTTTTTTTTTTTTAATTTTTTTCTTTTCCTTTTCTTCCTGGTAAAGCCCACAGGTTCTGGCTCCACCTGGACCAATCAGAAATCATAAAGGGGGAACAGATACCTAAAACCTTCCTTTATTAATATTGATTTCTCTTTGTCTTCTGACTTTCTCCCCCCCCCCCCTTTTTTTTTTTTCTTTTCATTCTTTCTTTCTTTCTCCTTTCTTTTCTCCATGATAAAACCCACTGGTCCTGGCTCCAATGGACCAAACAGATGTTCATAAAGGGCGAACAGACACCTAAAACCTTTATTTATTAATACTGATTTCTCTTTCTCTTGTGACTTTCTCCCATTTTTACTTTCTTTTTTTCCCTCTGCTAAAAGCCCTCAGGTCCAGGCTCCATCTGGACCAGACAAGGATTATTAAGGGTGAACAGCCATCAAAACCCTTTCTTCTTCTTATTATTATTATCGTATTTATTTATTTTTCCTTTTGCTTTTTTGGTTTGTTTGGTTGGTTTGGTTTGGTTTTTGGTTTTTTGGTGGTTTTTGTTTGTTTTTTTTTGCTTTGTTTTTGTTTCTGCTAAAAGCCCACAGGCCCAGAATACAACCAGACAGCCCAAATAAAGGACACACCAAGAACAGCAAGTGGAGAAAATCTGGGAGATGGCAACATTGACCTCCACAAATCTCCTATCACAGAAGGGTGCTCAACTAAGGCAAGGAATCCAAAGCAGGTTAACCCAAGGAAAGAACATAAATAAATAAATAAATAAAAAGCAAGCAAGAACAGATACCCAAAATGGGGGGAAAAAGAATCAGTCCATCACCAAAAGGAAAGGAAGAGTCCCCAGAAAGAACACAAAATGAACCAGAGGCACCTGGAATATCTGATAAGGAATTCAAAAGAATGATGATAGAGAAGCTCAATGAGCTCAGCCACATCAAAGAAAACTGTAAACAACTCCAGGAGAACTACAAAGAACTCCAGGGAAATTATAAAGAACTCCAGGGAAATTACAAAGAACTCCAGGGAAGTTAAAAGGAACTTATCGAAAACTACAACAGCATGAAAAAGGACATGGAAACTATCAATAAGTGCCAGGAGGAAATGAAGACTACAATTTCTGAATTGAAGAATACAGCAGAAGGAACCAACAGTAGGCTAGAGGACGCAGAGGACTGGATCAGCAAGTTGGAGGATAATGTAGACAAATACTCCAAGACAGTACAAGAGAATAAAAAAAGGCTGAATAAGACTGAAGAGGGGTTAAGAGAGCTGCAGGACAACATGAAACGTAACAACATCCGTATCATAGGGATACCAGAAGGAGAAGAGAAACAAGGAATGGAAAACCTGTTCAAAAAAGTCATGATAG
>PVIW01009508.1:0-51462 GCA_004026585.1 Noctilio leporinus
TGAAGTCTGTCATTGGTATTTTAATTGGGATTGCATTGAATCTGTAGATTGCTTTGGGTAGTATGGACATTTTAATGATGTTCATTCTTCCCATCCATGAACATGGTATATGCTTCCATTTATTTGTGTCTTCCTTGATTTCTTTCTTCATTGTTCTGTAGTTTTCTGAGTACAGGTCTTTTACCTTCTTAGTTAAGTTTATTCCTAGGTACTTTATTTTTCTTGTTGCTATGGGAAATGGGGTTTGTTTTCTCGCTACTATTTCTGCTGTTTCATTATTGGTATACAAAATGCTATTGATATTTGAATATTGACTTTATACCCAGCTATTTTACTAAATTTGCTTATTAGGATGATTAGGTCTTTGGTGGAGTCTATCAGATTTTGTATGTTCACTATCATAAATATTAATTGACCATAGAAACATGGATTTATTTCTGGGTTCTCCATTCTTTTCCCTTGATCTGTGTGTCTATTCTTGTGTCAGTACCAGATTGTTATGATTACAGTGACCTTGTAGTATAGTTTGGTATCAGTTAGTGTGATTACTACTACTTTGTTCTTCCTTATCAAGATACTTAGGCTATTCAGGGTCAATTTTTGTTCCACATAATTTTTTGAAATATTTGTTTTATATCTGTCAAATATACCATTAGTATTTTAATAGGGATTGTGTTTATTCTATAGATTGCTTTGGGTAGTATGGACATTTTCATGATGTTAATTCCTTCCATCCATTAACATGGTATAATGTTCCATTTATTTGTATCTTCTTTAATTTATTTGTTCAGTATTCTGTAATGTTCCAAGTGCATGTCTTTTATCTCCTTGGTTAAGTTTATTTCTAAGTACTTTATTTTTCTTGTCACTATAGGAAATGGGACATTTTTCCTAGTATCAGTTTCTGATATTTTATTGTTAGTATATAAAAATGCCTTTGATTTCTGAATATTGACTTTGAATCTTGTTATTTTCCCAAATTTACTTATTAGGTTGAGTAGGTTTGTTTGTTTTGTTTTGTTTTGTTTTGTTTTTTTGGTGGAGCTTGTAGAGTTTTCTATATATGCTATCATGTCATCTGCAAATAATAACCAGTTTACTTCCTTCCTTTAAATATGGATACCTTTTGGGCCCTGGCTCGTGGCTCAATGGATAGGTAACAACCTGTGAACCCAAAGGTTGCTAGTTTGATTCCCAGCCAGGACACATAACCAGGTTGCAAGCTAGGTGACCAGCCAAGGCTGTGGCTAGGGGCAGGTGAAAGCCAACCATACATTGATGTTTCTCTCCCTCTCTGTCTTCCTACCCACCTCCTAAAAATAATTAAAAAATAAAATCTTTACAAAATATTGACACCTTTTATTTCTTTTTCTTGTTTGACTGCTGTGGCTAGAACTTCCAATACTATGTGGAATTAAAGTGGTGAATACAGACACACTTTTCTTGTTCTTGATATTAAGGGGAAAGTTTTAGTTATCTCCTATTGAGTATGATGATAGCTATAAGTTTCTCATGTATGTCCTTTATTATGTTGAGGTATGCTCCTTTTAGTCCAATTTTTCTGAACATATTTTATTATAAATGGGTACTGTACTTTATCAAATGCTTTTTCAGCATCTATTGATATGATTATTTGATTTTTGTTTTATATTTTGCTTATGTGGTGCATTACATTTATTCATTTGCAAATATCGTACCATCCATGTATTCCTGAAATTAATCTTACTTGATCCTGGTGTATAATATTTCTAATGAATTGCTGGATCTGGTATGCCAGATATTTCTAATGAATTGCTGGATCTGGTATTTTGTTGAGGATTTTAACATCTATGTTCATCAGAGATGTTGGCTTGTAGTTTTATTTCTTTGTTGCATCTTTACCTGCTTTTGGAATTAAGATAATACTGGCCTCTTCCCTCTTCTTGAAGATTTTGAAATAGTTTGAGAAAGATATGGGTTAGTTCTTTCCTAAATGTTGGTAATTTCAGCCCATGAAGCTGTCTGATCCAGGGGTTTTGTGTGCCAAAATTTTTAAATTACTGCTTCAATTTCACTAGTTATTATTGTCTCGTTCAGGTTTTCTGTTTCTTCTTGATTCAGTTTGGGAAGATTATATGTTTCTAGAAATTTTTCCATTTCACCCAGTTCATTTCTTGGCATATAGCTGTTCCTAGTAATTTATTACAGTCTTCTTTACTTCTGTTCTATTGACTCTTATTTCTCCTCTTTTACCTATAATTTTATATATTTAGGTCCTTTTCCTTTTTTTTTTTTTTTTTTTTCTTAATTAGTCTGGTTAAAGGCTTGTCAATCTTGTCTTTTCAAATAACCAGCTTCTGGAATTATTGGTCTTTTGAATTTTTCTCCTAGATTCTGTTATTTAATGCTGCTCTGACCTTGATTATTTCCTTTTTTCTACTCACTCTGACTTTTGTTTGTTGTTGTTCCTCTCATTCTTGTAGATATAGGGTTACATGGTTTATTTGAGATTTTTCTATCTTTTTTTAGGTAGGCCTGTATTGCTATGAACTTCCCTCTCAGGACTGCCTTAGCTGTGTTCCATAGGTTTTAGGCTGTTCTGTATTCATTTTCATTTGTTTCCAGAAACTTTCTGATTTATTTCTTAATCTCATTGTTAACCCACTCATTATTAGAATGTTATTCATTCTCCATGTATTTAAATGTTTTGAAGGGTTTTATTTTGAGGTTGATTTCTAGTTTGAATTCATTGGGGTCCAAGGTGTCAGATATAATTTCAATTTTCTTGAATGTGTTGAGGCTTGTTTTGAGTCTATCATGTGGATTATGTTTGCAAGTACTCCATGTGAATATGAAATTAATGTAAACTTTGCTGCTTTGAGGTGAAAAGGTTCTGTATATAGCAATACAGGCCATTTGATCTAGTTTTTTCAACATCACAATATCCTTGTTGACTATTTAAAGATCTATCTAGCCTTCACTGGTGTGGCTCAGTGGATTGGCACTGGCCTATGAACCCAAATGTAACTGGTTCAATTCCCCAGTTAGGCCACATAACCGGGTTGCAAGCCAGGTCTCCAACCAGGTCCCCAGCTAGAGACAGGTAAGGAAACCATATGTTGATATTTCTCTCCCTTTCTTCCTCCCTCCCTGCCCTTCTCTATGCTGTATATAGGTATTGCCTAAACAAAATGACACAGCCCAGGAAACAAGGTCACACCTGCAAAAATAACTCCTACTCCTACCCATAACCACACTGTCAGCAGTAAATGAGTAAATATTAATAAATTTATAAAGAGATCGAGACTATTATAAGAGAGAAAAATTAATACAAGATGATTAACTGAAAGAAAAATGATTTTGAGAGGGTCAAGAAAGGAGATATATTAAGACAAGGGAGTAGGAATAAGGTGAAGAAAGAAAGAAAAGTTATATCATAAATAAAAAAGGAACAAGAAGGCATAATGGAGTAAACAATGGGAAGATTATAGTATTAGGTTTAAATTAAAATTTTTAAAATTATAGTGAAAAAATAGGAAAAAATTGGAGTAGAAGGACCCGCCACAGTGATATCAACATATCAGCAAAGATTAATAGGTGGAGTAGGAATTAGAAGGAAAAATGAAAGGAGGAAAAACTTAAGAGATATCTGAGGGGAAAAAAAGTAATTTTGAGAATACAGAGGAAGAAGGAATACTAGGAGTGAAAAATGAAAGAATGAAAACCAGGCTATGACAGAAGAAAATTAAAATTTAAAACAAACACAAGAACAAGCAAGATGGAATAAGTGGAGCATGAAAGGGGAATAGTAAAATTTGAGATCTGAAATACAAAAATAGTTAAGATCTGAAAATAAAATGGAAGAAATGCAACAAAAACCACCATATCAACCAACAAGAAAGATTGATAAAGGTGGAAAGAAAATAAGGGTATTTTCAGAATGGGAAAAAGAATATGAGATGACTAATGACAATAAAAATGGTTTTGAAAGGCTAAAGGGTGGAGAAATAGTAAGACTATAGAATAAAAATAAGTTATAGCAAGAAAAATATAAAATGTAAAACAAAAATAAGATTCAGGAACAAGGTAAAATGGAGTTAGAAAAATGAGCACAGTATGAAATTAGAAATAACTTAAAATATAAAAACTAGTGAAATAATGGGCATAACTTGAAGGAAAGAAATAAATGTTAAATAGCAGCACAGGAGAAAAAATAATGCAAATCATGAAGAAGACTGTAGTAGAATTCATCGCAGAAGAATCCAGTGTTTTCCACTATCTTCTCTTTCTGGATCCACCTCTGGTAATACCAGATGATGTTTTATTTTGGCCTTTGGCAGCCTGTTTGAGGCTATAATTAATCCACAGGCTATGCTGTCTCCTTCAGATTTGGCAGGTCCCCAATATTTTGCCCTGTGGTCTTTCCATTAGCCCACGGTCCAGAGTGTTGTTGTTGTTGTTTTTAATGACATGCAAGGATTGCCAGTTCTTCTTCACCTACATGCAGAGAGGGCCTGTGGTACAATTTGGAGAGTGGGATATCCTGTGACACCTCCAAGGGGAACTGCTCTAATTTTTGGGGAGATGGGGGTGTTTTCCCATCTCCTTACCACATGTCTTGGCCTGTCCCAGATTCTTTCCAATAATAATGGTTTCTAATGAATTAGCTATTTCCTGTGAGGGGTCAATCTGTGTAAAATAGGCAGTTCTTTTCTGCTAGGTGCAGACAGCAGCTATGTCTAGGCACCAAGGCTGGGTGGGACCCTAAAAATCCATTACTACATCCATCTCTAATCTCCCTGCTCTGCTGGTTTCAGTGGATCAGGGCCCAAGGAATAGTGTAGGTCATAGTGTCTGGTAAAGAACTATTTCAAAGTTTTCTGTATCCCCTGTGGAAATTCACCCAGCAGGTGGCTCCTAAACCTGGCCCCATTGAGCTACAGAGCCTGTAATCCTAAAAGTGGGGATTAGGCTCGCCTGTCTGTGAGGGGATTTGCTCAACTGCAGCAAATCTCAGGTGTTAGTCCTGGCCTTCCAGTTCCCAGTCTGCTGCTCTCTCACTGAAGATTCAGGTCCTATCTCTCCACTTTATGCAGTCCCCTTTTCACCAGCTCTGCTGGGTTGGGTCCCACAGTCCCTTCAGCATAACTCTCCATCTCGGTTCTTAGTTGGGATAGCCTCTACACACATGCACATGCACATGCACATGCCAGTACTGGGTCCCTGCTGAGTCTGGAGTCTTGCCTCAGCTCCTCTTTTAAAAGAGTTTCTGTATAGCCTCCAGGCTACAGTGCCAAGCCCTGGGGGCCTGTTCTACATGTGTTCCCATTCCCCCAAAACCAGTAAGTCTCTCCTTGTCAAGGATGGCCATAGTCTGTCAGAGCCTCTGACAGTTTTAGATCATTTCTCTCTGGGTCTCTCCCAGATGGCACTGGGAAGAGTCCCACAGTGATACTATAATACAGGGTTGGTGGTGCGGTTCTCTCACTGCTCCCTCCAATAATTCTCAGTTTCAGGCAGGCCTGCTCTTGCCTTACTGTTTCTATAGCCAGCACTTCCTCAGCCATCTCTCTCTGTCCCCAGAGCTCACATCTCATGAGCCAATCTGTAGCCACTCTGAATCTGCCCAGCCAAAAGTGCCTGGTTGAGCAACAGCAGTGGCAGTTGCTCCACTAGGAGAGCCTGGGCCCCCTGCTCCCAAGAATGCTGCAGAACGGCAGGCTCTTTCCTACTCATGCACACTTCCCATACTCTCCACATTAGCACTCACTGACACATCTCTCACTTACTCTCTGCTGGATTTTCAAGTTGGTTGCTCTGTAGTTTAGATGCTCTGTGGTTTAGATGTCTGGGTCTGGGAGCAAGTGGATGGAGCTTCAGCTACTCTGCAGCCATCTTGGATCCTTGTCTTTTAATTTTCAACCATCTGCTTTAGCAAGTTACAAAGCAATTTGTAAAAGAGTGAAAACATTTTTAAGCTAAAATTATTATTCAATTGATAACAATACTGTTATTAGTTAATAATAGTATCTTGGTCAGTTTTCTTTTTTTTTTTTCAATTAAAATTTTATTATTTATTGACAAGAAAATAAAATGAGAATGTAACCCCATATTAATCTTTGAGCATTTTATATCTATTACTTTAGAGTGGATGTGATAAAACTTTTAACCCTGTCCTTTAGCAATGTAGTACAACATAGGTAATTTTAGGAAAACATAAAGGTAATATTTATAAATTGTGTTCAAGTCATAGTTTTGGTTTGGTTTTAGGTTCTGTTACATATAACAACTACTTTTAGGCAAAAGATAATTATGGTTCATCTAAGTGTCTAAGACAGTCATCTGAAATCTGGCAGGGGCCAAAGAACTGGCAGCTACACCAGTCCAGATGGACTTCTACCCACAGCATAAATAACAACTACAACTTCTTATTTACCTGGAATTTAATGGTTTCCAGTGGTTCAAGCTCTCCCTGAAACTTGAGCCAATTTTCTAATGGGTAGACAACTAACTTGCAGTGCCACATTAGGAAAGCTTTCATAAGGCCTTTCTTTTTTGAAACTATATTTACTCATTTGATAAATAGAGCTTGTGGGTTAAGCTTCATTTATGCTAAAAATCAGTAATATCGCACTCTATTATATTTTATAAAAATCTACACAATGTCAAACATGTATGTAATAAGATATTTATTCCACATTCTATTAAATATTCAAGTACTTATTAATAGATTATTTTTAAATAATTATTTTAAAAGAAACTCATGTAGACATGTAAGTCCAGTCAAACTAGAGATGCAATTCAAGAACACCTTTACTTAAAATTAGAAAATAAAAGAGATGTAAAACTCTAAGTTTTATTATTCTAAGTAAAGAATCCAGTTAATAATGTTGCCCCCAGATATTTGCTTCATGGAATGAAGCAAACAGTTACAAGTGAAACCTGGCTCTGTCCAAGATAATCATTATTCAGCAATGGGTCTGGGAATGTGTGCCATAAACCTGAAAACTTAAAACTGTTATAGATACTTCTGTAACTATTTGTGTGTTTCCTTGGAAATGGGATCCTTTTAAAAACAAAACCCAGCTCTGGCTGGTGGCTCAGTGGATAAGGTACTGGTCTTTGAACCCAAAGGTCACTGGTTTGATTCTAAGCCAGGGCACATAACCAGGTTGCAAGCCAGGTCTCCAGCCAAGTCTGTAGCTGGAGGCAGGTGAAAGGCAACCCTACATTGATGTGTCTCTCCCTCTCTGCCTCTGTCCCTTCCCCTCTCTCTGGAAATAATAAATAAAATAGTTTAAAAATAATACAATTTAAAAAGAGAAATTTGCTTTTTATTTGTTATTTAGATTTTTTTCCTTAGTAAAAACTAGGATGAGAGAAAATAAAAAAATTTGTATTGTGTATTTCTATTTTAATTTTGTTTATTTAGAATTTAATTAGTCATACATTTTAAAACTCAAAAGCCAAATATTCATTTACATTTATTTTGTAGTTTTCACTGGTCTGCTTATTAATCATACAACACATGTTTATGCAGAATAATTCAATCTTTCTAGCCCAATAGCCTGAGTGAGCACAACCTTTTCTTCTGCATGCTTTCTGTCTATGAAATTAAATTCAATAAGATTTTTCCCCCAGGTCATACACCTATTATGTATACAAATTATTAGAAGGTTTTTAGTATTAATTACATCAGATTCACAAGGAAGCTCAAATTATGAAGTAAAACTGCTTGGAAGGACAAGCCAGAAAACTTGGACCTATAAAACTAGGTTCATCACATACAGCAGCACCTGGAAGAAAATAGTGCCTCTATCAACAACAGATCCATCATCAGCCTCCCTTGTGAGAGTCCATGAGCAATTATATTGTTTAAATAAGAAGTAAGGCTCAAGATAGTTCTGATAGAAATGTCAGATATCATGTACCAAATTCCCTATTTTGTACAAACAGAAAGTAAAGCCTACAGAGGGCTGGAGACCTAACATAGGAGCAGAGCCAGCACCTGAGGGCCCATCTCTGGCACTTGGTTCTGCCTCTAAGTGGCCTCATTTAAAGCAAAATGGAAGTTCTTGACAGTGATGCAATGTTCTGAAAAGCCTGGCCAGAGTGTGTAATTCTCAAGACAATTAGGACTAGAAATATGTGTCAGACAGCTGTTGGTTTCCTACCAAAAAGTCATTCTTCCACTTACTTCTTGCTTCAGAATCCCAGTTCAGCTGAATATGAGTGGTTGTGTGCTCCAGGAGAGATGGGTTTTCTCTAAGCCAGAATATCCCGTTTTCCATGTCAGTTAATGGGTCAGAAAGGGCATAAGTAGCAATTCTGGCTGCTGAAACATGTGATTTCTGCTAGTTCTCATGGGGATATTTTCCTTTTAAGATGGACACAAAAAGAAATGAGCTCTCAGAAATTGTAAGATGGATGAAGGGTAGTTGGCAACACCGAGTGCTTGCTTTGGTTTTAAACTGGCTGGAGGACAGGCAACAGAATGCTGACAGGTGAAAGTCACCAGGAGTTGGTGCAGGAAGTGACTGGATTCCCTGTATAACTGATTGAAAGGTTGCAGAGAGCTGCAAGTTGGTACAACCCTTGTCCAGAGCATGGGAGTGGGCAGAGGCCTGTAGCTTGTGGGCCGCCGGCTTCTAAACAAAGTTGCCATGGAGACTCAGTCCAGCACTTCTGGTTTCTCATTTAGGGGCAGCTTTAGACTAGCTCATTGACCAGGTATTGCAGCAGCACAGAGTGTGGACAGTTAGTGCAAACACGTGAAGATTAGAGAATAGCACTCCCACCATGGTTGCAGCAACTGGGAGGGACTGCACGAATTTGGGAGAAGTGGTCGGAGCAGGGTGACTGCATCAGCCTTGGCTGTGCATTTTAGACAGGGGCAGATAGAGAGCATCCTCCAGGGCTGGAGTATAGCACAGAGGCATGGCAGAGGTCCAGGGCATGCATGCATCTACATGCCAACACAGCAGCCCTTCTGGGAGGATAGGATGGCAAAGGGAAAACACCTTTTGGAAGGGCATGTAGGTTTACATTCATACCCACTTTCCCTGGGCCCTAGTGGGCATGGGAGCCATCCTTCATTCAAATCATTCTCCCCCAAATGACATCAGCCTGACAGGAAATCAAAGCCCCACCCACAGGAATTGCTCAGCCCTGCCCCGCAGGTGTTTAACACTGACTGGAGATTACAGAGCAACTTGATCAACAAAAAGAGACAGACAGAAGAAATAGAATGTTGCTAGATGCAAACACCCTGCCTAGGCCCAGATTGAGGAGTGATCTGGCATCACCAGGGACAAAGCCAGAAAAAGAAGAAAGGGGTAAAAACCAGATACTACAGAGACAAATTGCACTGCAATCTTCTACATGAATTATGTCTCCAGCATATCCATTTTTAAAAAAAGATTTTATTATTTTTAGAAAGAGGGGAAGGAAGAGAGGCAGAGAGGAAAAGAGATATCAATGTATGGTTGCCTTTCACCTGCCTCCAGCTATGGACCTGTCTGGAGACCTAGCTTGCAACCTGGTTATGTGTCCTGGTTGGGAATCAAACCAGTGACCTTTGGGATCACAGGCCAGAGCCTTACCCACTGTGCCACCAGCCAGGGCTCCAGCATCTCTTTTTTAATGTTCATTTCTTGTCCTCACATTTAGTATATTTTAAGTAAACTAGTGCTTATATTATAGTGTATCTCAAATCTGATAATTTACACCTCCCCTCTCTCACTCCATTTTACCACCCTATTTCCTTTTCTTACTTTTGTTTTAAATTCTATTTCCTCTCCTGTTATGACTCGTTTCCAATACCCACAAAATTTTTTCTTCACTCTCCAGTCTCTTGAAACCATTTTTTTTTTTTCATTAGTCACCACACATTCTTTTTTTCTGTTCATGAAATAATATACTTGTTCTCTTATCACCTTGACCAATCAGTGCTCATTCATGTGGACAGGGAGGTAGTTGTGGTGTCTTTGCAAACCTATTTATAGGTCTTCACTATTTTGGTATTTCAAATCACAAATCTTAGTATCCACCTCTCCTACTCCACTATACCTTCCTCCAGCTTTTTCCTTCTTTCATTTCTAATTTGAATTTTACCCTGTCCTAGCCTAAACCTAACTCCTCACTCATAGTAATCCTCCTCCCTATATCACCTCAAAATCACTTCCCTTTCCTCCAGACATCTCCTAAGCTTTCTTTCTCTCTTTATTATCACACATTCCCATCCAACCTGTAGTAATTATAGCTAATATGTTGTTGAGAGTGCTATAGTAAAACTTACTATTTTAGTTACTAATTTTTTCTTTTTCTTTTTGGTAATGTATGTGTGTTTGTTCTCTTAGTACCTATATATGTGTATATATGTGCATGCATACACACACACACACACACACACACACACACACACACACACATATATATATAACATTCCTGTTTAGGCTTAATATGGTACATGTGTCCTTTCTTGCTTAATCCTGATTCTCCCCCTTCCCATTTCTACAAAAGACGTAAATTTTGCTTTATTTCTCTCATCATCTTGCCACTTCTCACTACTATCTTTGTTCTTCCCTTTAACCTCTCAAACTGGTTTGTAATACAGTTAGTCAACTCATTTGTTTTTCCTCTCTTATAGTCATAATCTCTTTACATTATTAGTAATACTGACTCATTAGCAGATGAAAGTGTAATTGAGGGTGGAGGTTATCTTTGAGGGTGTAGGTATTTTTGCCTGGCTCATTTGCAGTTGAAAGTGTGATTGTGGATGGAGGATATCTTTGAAGGTATGGTTATTTTGCCTGGATTGGTGGTTCTGTTTTAGTAGCAGCTCAATAACAGTATATGAGATGTGTTGGAAGGAAAACCTCTCAATCAGCTGGCTGCATAGAAAAATCCACCAAAGTGCAGCACATTAGCCAAATCCAAAATACAGCCAAGCAACCCAAATAAATGACATAAATGGCATCCCATAAGCATCAAGTTCAGGAAATCTAGGAGGCTGCACCACTGAATCCTACAGGACTCCTACCACAGAAAGTCACACCAAGAAGACAGAGAGTTAAAGCAGATTAATCTAGCAAAGTGGAAACAAACAAGAACAGACACCTAAAATGGGCAGACAAAAAAACAACCCCTCACCAAATGAAATGAGAATCCCAAAAGAGACTGCTAAATTAAATAGAAAGAAGCAAACTACCAGGTATGAAATTCAAAATGCTGGTTATAAAGGAAGATCAATTAGCTTGGTGAACTCAAAGAAAGCTACAAATAACTCCAAGGAAACTACGATGAACTTACTGAAAACAGCATCAGCATTAAAAAAAGACAGATTGCTGCGGAAGATGGTGACAGAATAGTGAGCAGTGCTGATGGTGTTCTCGAGTACCAAAGCAGCTAGAGGACAAGATAGGGAGTGTGAGATGTCTTCAGGACCCTAGGAAATGGAGTGGGCAGCATCTGGACACAGGGGAGCACAGGCCAGAGGCAGAGGAGGCCAGCAGGACAGTAGGTGAGGCATTCCTGACAGACCAGCCAGCAGACAGAGGTCGGCTCTGGGCAGTGGCGGCTCTGCCCAGAGGGGCGCGTTTGACTGAGGCCAGCTCTGGACTCCCTGGCAACTGGAAGTCTCAACAGTGAAGTGCGGGCAAACTCCTTAGGAAACGTGGAATTGAATGCTTGCAGGGGAGGGACTGTGTGAGAGACTCACTCCAGCAACAGGGAGAGGAGGCTTCTCACCGAGCTAGAGGCAGAGAAGAGTCCTGCCGGAAGCCAGAATGGGGGAGCGGGGAAGTGCACCGGCCTGAGTGGCGAGAGGGATGAAAAAGGTGCTGTTGGGCCACCTGGGAAACAGCAGCTAGAAGCCCCTGCAAGGGGTGAGGCCCAGCCCTGCACAACCACACAGACCCCCAGGCTTCTCATAAACTTCAAACGGTGAGGCGGGGAGCCGGGAAATAGTAGCTGGGGGCAACTGACCCGCCATTGCCTGAGACAAAGGCCACACCGCCCACACCTGGGAGAGGCTATCACAGAGGCTGCTTAAAGGACTCCTCGGAGAGCTGGTTGGCTTGGAGGAGTGGTGCCCACCCTGGAAGGGCAGGACAGTGTAGGCGGACCCGGGACAGTGTTGACTGACAGGGGTGGCATCCTCCCGGAACTGCGGGGGTGGGGCCAGTCATCACAGGGATCAGCAAAGTTTCGGGCTGCCCTGCAGGGAGGCTGGGTGCTCATCACAGGTAGGAACCTCCACCAGGAGTGGGAGGGGGCATCCTGCGGGCTCCAGAATACCGGCAGCACTAAAACCCAGTCAGGCTGCAGAAGACCCAGCCTACCTGGGGGCGGTCACTCAGAATCAGCACTGACTATGATGATCAGAGGCCCTGCCACGTGCCGAGACAAGATAGAATATAGACTATGAAGTCCTGACCAAGAAAAACGCAGCATCAGGAAAGGGAATGGTGCTAATCACAAGCACCTGAGTTATACCGAGAGTAATATGAACTATTAATCCCCAACATATCCTTAGCAAAAGTTACTTCTCACATATTCTTAATCCCCCCCATACCTCAATCCACCTAAATACCCAAGACCATCCCCCTACTCTCGAAGTAAAGTCTACTCACTCTGTGGCTATAACGCATTCCCAGTCCTCAATCTAAGTATTCCTCCCTTCCCCAGCCACCTAAACCCTTTCTTTATTCTTTTCTTCCTTCCTCTTTTATTTATTTATTTTTAATCTTTTTTTTTTCTTTTCCTTTTCCTCG
Organism: Noctilio leporinus; assembly: GCA_004026585.1. Classification (NCBI taxonomy): domain Eukaryota; kingdom Metazoa; phylum Chordata; class Mammalia; order Chiroptera; family Noctilionidae; genus Noctilio; species Noctilio leporinus. The sequence goes on from PVIW01009508.1 coordinate 12,753, forward strand.
TGGTAAAGCCCACAGGATCTGGCTCCACCTGGACCAATCAGAAATCATAAAGGGGGAACACACAGCTAAAACCTTTCTTTATTAATATTGATTTCTATTTGTCTCGTGACTTTCTCCCACCTCCCTTTTTTTTTTTTTTTTTTCTTTCTTTCTTTCTTTCTCCTTTCTTTTCTCCCTGATAAAACCCATGTTCCTGGCTCCACCTGGACCAAACAGAGACCATAAAGGGTGAACACACACCTAAAACTTTTCTTTATTAATATTGATTTCTCTTTCTCTTGTGACTTTCTCCCTTTTTTTCTTTCCTTTTTTTCCCTCTGCTAAAAGCCCTCAGGTCCAGGCTCCATCTGGACCAGTCAGGGATTATTAAGGGATAATAGCCATCTAAACCCTTTCTTCTCATTATTGTTTACATTTTTATTTCTTTTATTCTTTTGCATTTTTGTTGTTGTTGTTTGGTTTGGTTTGGTTTTTTGTTTTTGGGTTTTTTTTTTTTTTGGTTTCTTTGTTTTTGTTTTTGTTTTTGTTTCTGCTAAAAGCCCACAGGCCCAGAATACAACCAGACAGTCCAAATAAAGGGCACACCAAGAACAGCAAGTGGAGAAAATCTGGCAGATGGCAACATTGAACTTCACAAATCTCCTATCACAGAAGGGAGCTCAACTAAGGCAAGGAAGCAAAGCAGGTTAACCCAAGGAAAGAACAAAAATAAATAAATGAATAAAAAGCAAGAAAGAATAGACACCCAAAATGGGGAGAAAAAAAATCAGTCCATCACCAAAGGGAAAGGAAGAATCCCCAGAAAGAACACAAAATGAAACAGAGGCACCTGGAATATCAGATAAGGAATTCAAAAGAATGATGATAGACAAGCTCAGTGAGCTCAGCCACATCAAAGAAAACTGTAAACAACTCCAGGAGAACTACAAACAACTCCAGGGAAATTACAAAGAATTCCAGGGAAGTTACAAGGAACTTACTGAGAACTACAACAGCATGAAAAAGGACATGGAAGCTATCAATAAGTGCCAAGATGAAATGAAGAACACAATTTCTGAATTGAAGAATACAGTAGAAGGAATCAACAGTAGGCTAGAGGAAGCAGAGGACCAGATCAGCAAGTTGGAGGATAATGTAGACAAATACTCCAAGACAGTACAAGAGAATAAAAAAAGGCTGAATAAGACTGAAGATGGGTTAAAAGAGCTGCAGGACAACATGAAATGTAATAACATCCGTATCATAGGGATCCCAGAAGGAGAAGAGAAACAAGGAATGGAAAACCTGTTCAAAAAAGTAATGATAGAAAATTTCCCTAACATGATGAGCGAAAACATTAATCCAGTTCAGGAAGCACAGGAATGAGGATCAACCCAAACAGACCAACACCAAGACACATTATTATTAAAATGGCAAATTTCAAAGACAAAGAGAGAATCCTAAAAGCATCAAGAGAGAAAAGATAAATAACATACAAAGGGGCTCCGATAAGGCTATCAAATGATTATTCTACGGAAACAATTCAAGCCAGAAGGGAATGGCAAAAAGTATTTCAAGTCATGGTAAACAAAGGCCTGCAACCAAGCCAGCAAGGCTCTCATTCAAGATAGAAGGAGAAATAAGGAGTTTCTGAGACAAAAAAAGACTAAAAGAATACATCTCTACCAAACCAGCATTGCAAGAAATGCTAAAGGGTCTGCTATAAAAATGAGTAAACAAATAAAATGAAGAAACAGAGAAAGCCAAAGAGGAATACAGACACAAAGGGAGAAAACGGCAATAAGTATCAATCAATAATAACTTTCCATGTAAATGGATTAAATGCACCAATCAAAAGACATAGGGTAGCCGAATGGATAAGACAACATGACCCACATATATGCTGTCTTCAAGAGACCCACCTAAGAACAAAAGATCGACACAGATCGAGAGTTAAGGGATGGAAAACTATATATGAAGCAAATGGACATGAAAAAAAAAAGCTGGAGTAGCAATACTGATTTCAGATAAAATAGATTTTACAATGAAGGACATAAAAAGGGACAAAGATGGACATTTCATAATACTTAAGGGAACAATCCATCAAGAACAAATAACTCTGATAAACATATACGCACCCAACATACGAGCTCCAAAATATATAATGAAAATCTTGGAAGACTTTAAGAAAGACATAGACAGCAACTCACTAATAGTAGGGGATTTTAATACCCCACTATCAACAATGGACAGATCTTCCAAACAAAAAATCCCCAGAGATATTGTGGCATTGAACAACACTCTAGAGGAAATGGACCTAACTGATGTATACAGAGTCTTTTACCCCAAAGAAGCAAAATACACATTCTTTTCAAATGCACATGGATCATTCTCCAAGATAGACCACATGGTATGTCACAAGACAGGCCTCCACAAATACAGGAAAATTGAAATCATACAAAGTATCTTCTCAGATCACAATGGCTTGAAACTAGAAACCAATCTCAAGGGAAAAAAACAAAAATTATCTAACTCATGGAGACTGAATCACATGCTTTTAAGCAATGAGGGCATTAACAATGAGATCAAAGATGAAATCAAAAAAGTTCCTGGGAACAAATGACAATGAACACACAACAGCCCAAAACCTATGGGATACAGCAAAGCCAGTTCTCAGGGGGAAATTGATAGCAATACAGGCCTTCCAAAAAAGGTTACAAGAAGTTTATAAAAATGACCTAACCACAAAGTTGCAAGCACTAGAGGAGCAACAACAAACAAAGCCCAGAGCAAGTAGAAGGAAGGAAATCATCAAGATCAGAGCACATCTAAATAACTCAGAGATTCAAACTACAATTTGAAGAATCAACAGGTCCAGGAGCTGGTTCGTTGAAAAAATAAACAAAATTGACAGGCCCCTATCCAGAGTCATCAAGAAAAAGAGAGAGAGGACCCAAATAAACAGAATCAGAACTGACAGAGGGGAAATCACAACTGATACCTCAGAAATACAAAAGATTGTAAGAAATTACTACAAACAACTCTATGACAACAAATATGACAACCTGGATGAAATGGACACATTTCTGGAAAGGTATAATCTACCAAAACTGAACCCAGAAGAAGCAGAAAGCCTCAATAGGCCAATAACAACTAGTGAAATTAAAGAAGTAATCCAAATTTTCCCAAAGCACAAAAGCCGTGGACCAGATGGATACACAGGTGAATTTTGCCAAACATTTTAAGAAGAACTAACTCCCATCCTCCTCAAACTATACCAAAAAATTCAGGAAGAAGGAAGACTCCCAAACTCTTTCTAAGAGGCCAATATTATTCTAATCCCCAAACCAGGGCAAGATACAACTAAGAAAGAAAGCTACAGGCCAATATCTCTGATGAACATAGATGCTAAAATTCTCAACAAAATATTGGCCAATCAGATTCAGCAGTATATTACAAAGATCATACACCATCATCAAGTGGGCTTCATCCCAGGAAAGCAAGGATGGTACAACATTCGTAAATCAATCAATGTAATACACCACATCAACAAATTGAAAGATAGAAACCATATGATCATATCAATAGATGCTGAAAAAGCATTTGATAAAGTGCAGCAACCATTCATGATAAAAACCCTCAGCAAAATGGGAATAGAGGGAGCATACCTCAACATCATAAAGGCCATCTATGAGAAACCTGAAGCCAACATCATACTTAATGGACAAAAAATGAAAGCTTTCCCCCTAAGATCAGGAACCAGACAAGGCTGTCCACTTTCTTCACTTCTATTCAACATTGTCTTGGAAGTTCTAGCTATAGCCATCAGAAAAGAAAAAGGAATCAAAGGTATCCAAATTGTAAAGGAGGAAGTCAAACTGTCATTATATGCAGATGATATGATAGTGTACATACAAAACCCAATTGGCTCCACCAAAAACTTACTTGACCTAATAAGCAAATTTAGCAAAATAGCTGGCTATAAAGTCAATATCTAGAAATCAAAAGCATATTTGTATACTAATAATGAAACAACAGAAATAGAAGTGAGAAAGCAAATCCCATTTACCATAGCAACAAGAAAAATAAAGTACCTAGGTATAAACCTAACGAAGGAGGTAAAAGACCTGTACTCAGAAAACTACAGAACAATGAAGAAAGAAATCAAGGAAGAAAAATAAATGGAAGCATATACCATGTTCGTGGATGGGAAGAATTAACATAATTAAAATGTCCATACTACCCAAAGCAATCTACATATTCAATGCAATCCCTATTAAAATACCAATGACAGACTTCACAGAAATAGAAAATATTCTTCAAAAATTTATATGGAGCCAAAAATGCCCACAAATAGCCACCACAATCTTGAGAAAGAAGAACAAGGTAGGAGGAATCACAAAACCGGACTTCAAACAATGCTACAAGGCTAATGTCATCAAAACAGCATGGTACTGGCCTAAGAATAGACATATAGATCAATGGAACAGAATAGAGAGCCCACAAATTAACCCAGAACTCTATGGCCAACTAATATTTGACAAAGGGGGAAGGAACATCAAATGGAGTAAAAACAGTCTCTTCAACAAATGGTGTTGGGAGAACTGGAGCAGCAACATGCAAAAAGATAAAACTAGACTACCAATTTACACCATACACCAAAATAAACTCAAGATGGATAAAGGATTTAAACATAAGCAGTGCCACCATAAAGGTCCTGAAGAAAAATATAGGCAGTAAACTTTTGGATATCCTACACAAAAATATGTTTACTGATACTTCACTAAGGGCAAAGGAAATAAAAGAACGAATCAACAAATGGGACTATATCAAATTGAAAAGTTACTGTTCAGCTAAAGAAAATATCAGCAAAATTCAAAGGGAACCAACTGTATGGGAAAACATAATTGCCAATGATATCTCAGACGAGGGTCTGATCTCCAAAATATATAAAGAACTAATGCGACTCAACACCAGGGAGAGAGACAGCCCAATTTAAAAATGGGCAAAGGTCCTGAACAGACAACTCACTGAGGAAGAAATACAAAGGGCACAGAGGCATATGAAAGAATGCTCAACATCGCTAGTCATCAGAGAGATGCAAATTAAAACTGCAATAAGATACCACCTCACCCCTGTCAGAATGGCAATCATTTGCAAATCAACAAACAACAAGTGTTGGTGAGGATGAGGGGCAAAGGGAACCCTCATACACTGTTGGTGGGAATGTAGGCTGGTGCAGCCACCGTGGAAAACAGTATGGGGTTTCCTTAAAAAACTAAAAATGGAACTGCCTTTTGATCCAGCAATTCCACTACTTGGACTATACCCAAAGAATCCTGAAACACCAATTCATAAGAACCTATGCACACCTATGTTCATAGGGGCAGTATTTACAACAGCCTAGTGCTGGAAACAGCCTAAGTGCCCATCAGTGGATGATTGGATCAAAAACTTTGGTACATTTACACAATGGAATTCTATATAGCAGAAAGAAAGAAGGAACTTGTACCCTTTGCAACAACATGGATGGAACTGGAGAGTATTATGCTTAGTGAAATAAGCCAGTCAGTGAAGGACAAATATCATATGATCTCATCCATTACAGGACAATAATGAGCAAAACTAACAACAAGCAAAACAGAACCAAGTATATGAATACAAGGAATAGGCCTTCAGTGGTCAGGGTGAAAGGGGTTGGGGGGAGGGTTTAGACAGAGGCAAGAAAGGGGAGCAGCTTAGACAAGAACCTGTTATAAAGGAACCATGGACATGGACAACAGGAGGGATTGACTTTGGGGGGAATGGGTGGGTGGGGAGGAGGACAGAAAAGTGGATGGATGTAATACAACAACAATAAAATTTTGAAAAATAGAAAAAAAAGACAAAGAAACTCTTAATAAGATCTGGAAGAAAATGAAGAATATAAATTATTAATTGAATAATATAATAGAAGGAATTAAAGGCAGGCTAGAGGAAACAAAGGGGAGGATAAGGGAGCTGGAGGAAAATGCAAAAAAAATGCCCAGGCATTGAAACAAAATGAAAAAATAATTTAAAAAGATGAAGAAGTTTTAGACTTTGAAGATGGTAACTTGTGACTTTCTGAGGTAGGAATTCTGTAGGATTCATAGGTCTACTTGCTCCCACCCCAAACCAGACTTGGAATGAAAAAAACTATAGAACAAAAACCGAAGGAGAGGGGCAGCAGGTGAGTGAGAACACAGATGCAGGATCTAAGCAGAAGCAAAGGCAGGGACTAAGCAGGATCACCAAAAACCAATGTAGGCAGGGCTCCTAGGAGATGGAAGCCACTGCTCCCTATGTCGGAGCACAAGGGGCTTCTCAGCCCAGCATTGCAGGCTATACAAAGTAGAGACCTCTGCAGATCAACTTGGGAGCCAAGCTACCAGGACAAAGACATGAGGCCTCTGGAAACTGCCTGCCCTTGGTGGAGGAACACTGGAGAGAGCAGAGAGGGGACCCTACCACCATCAGATGTTGCTGAATCACCAGGGGGCTTTCCCTGGCACCCCATTACCTAGAAAAGACCCAGCTAGAAACTTTGTATGAAACATCTGAAGGCTTGGGAAAGCAGAGCCTGGATCTGACCTTGAGAGACTGCGATTTCTGGGAAGGGAGTTACCCAAGAAAATAGGACACACAGGCTCTAGCACTGCAGTGAGAACCACACAGAAACTTGTTTAAAAGAGGAGCCCAGGCAAGACCTGAAACTGGAAAAGGACCCAGTGCTTGCATGTGTGAGAGCCCAGCAGCACTGCTAAACAAAAGCCTGGACCACAAGTGAACAGGCAGAAGGACTTAACACAGCCTGGGTGTCAGACCAGAGAGCTGCTCAGAGAAGAGAACCTGCATGAAGACAACACCAGGCTGGAGCTGAATGCAGCAGTATCCTGCTGGGAATATTTCTACTGGGGAAAGAAGAAATAGCTCTGAAAAAGCCCTTTGCTAGATCAGGAGCTACCCAGCTTCTAGGGCCAACAGATACAATACTTCTCTTTGCATAAGTTTCAAACCATATATTGTCCCCTCCTTCTTACTCCATTTTACCTTCTCCCTTTCTCTCCTTATTTTGGATTTCAATTCTATTTATCCCCAGCAACAACTTGTTTACATTCCACTCTCTATGTTTTCCCCTTCAGCCTCTCAAACCCGAATTATTTTTGCTGTTCTTAAAATACCTATATTTGTACCCCATCTATATCAATTTTACTCTGTAGTTATGGATAAGATGGTTATTAATATTTATTCAAACAAATAGATAATCACTATTTTTATATTTAAAATCTCAAGTTTTATGACTCCCCTCCCCTACTCTATCTTACCTTCCTCTACTCCTTTCCAGTTTTCATTTTAAATGTAAATTTTTCTGTCTTAGCCTGGTTTACATTCCTCACTTCCAGTACTCCTCTTCTCTCTACCCTCTCCTCCTTTTTTTTTTTTTTAAATTTTATTTCATTATTTTTAGAAAGAGGGGAAGGGAGAGAGGCAGAGAGGGAGAGAGACATCAATGTATGGTTGCTTTTCACCTGCCTCCAGCCACAGACCTGACTGGAGACCAGATTTGCAACTTTGTTATGTGCCCTGGCTGGGGAATCGAACCTGCGACCTTTAGGTTCACAGGCTGGCACCTTAACCACTGTGCTACCATCCTCCTTCTTATCACCAACCTGCCTATATAAACCTTAGCTTGTTTGTTGTTGATAGTACAGTTAGATCCCTGTTATTTGTGGTGTGTGTATATATAAATTTTTATTAATTTTTCTTTCCTTCTCTCTCTCTCTCTCTCTCTCTCTCTCTCTCTCTCAATATGTGTATTGAACATACACATATATGTTCAAACCCAGTATTATATGCATCCCTCTCCTTACTCCACTGCACCTTCCTCCCTTTCTTTTTTACCTACAAGGTAAATCATACCTTATTTCTATGATCATTTCTATCACCCATTCTCATTATTCCTCTTCCCTCTGCCCTCATAAAATCATTTTTCTTTGTCACCTCATATTGTTTCTTCTTTCTTATAATAGTCTTAATTTCTTTATAGCTATATGAATATTGGCTCATTTTCTGCTTATAGTGTGATTGTGGGTGGGGATTGTTTTTGTGGGTATGTATCTGTTTCCTGTTTTGCTCTGATGGAACCAGTACAATAGAATACAACTGGTGAGCAGTATGACCTTTTATCAGACAGCCAGAGAGAAGTACTCTAAAAAACAGACAAACAAACAAACAAAAACATCTAAATCCAGTCATGACCAGAAAGCCCACATCAACAGCATAAAAGGCAGTCCAAGAGCATCAAGCTCAAGAACTGAAAGGAACTATATCACTGAGCCCCACAGTTCCTCTAAAACACAGGGTCACATCACAATGACAGGGAGCCAAAGCAGACCAAGCTAATTCACAGAAAGAAATAAGAAGAGTCATCAAAAATGGGGAGATAAGAAAAAAAAAACAACCACTAATTGAAAGCAAAAGCAGAATCCCAGAAAGATGACTACATGAAATTGAGGAAAACAAAACTATCAGATCTTGAGTTCAAAATACTGGTTATAAGAAAGCTCAATGAGGAGAAAAAAGATGGAGACAGAGTACAGAGCAGTGTAGTTGGCTTTCTCAAGTGCCAGAGCAACTGGAGGATAGGATGGGGAGCATGAGATGTCTGTAGGTCCCTAAAAATTGGAGCAGTAAGCATCTGAATTCAGGGGAGCATAGCCCAGAGGCTGCAGAGACCTATAGTAGAGCAGGTGAGACAGTTCCAAACTGGCTGGAAGGCCAAGGTTGGCTCTGGGCAGTGGTGGCTCTACCCAGAGGAGTGTCCCTAACTAAAGACAGCTCCAGGTTCCACAGTGACTAGAAATCTGAGCAGTGAAGTGTGGACAGTGAGTGCAAACACTGGAGGGAATGAGGAATTGAACTTTTGTAGGGGAAGGACTGTGTAAGCCTTGCTCTGGAGACTGAGAGAGAGGAAGCTCCTCACTGGGCCAGAGATGGAGGAGGAGAAGACCTCAGGGAGCAGGAGGGGGGGAGCAGGGAGGTGCACTGGATGAGCACCAAGAGGGCCAAAAACTGTTCCATTGCACCACTGGGGAGGAGGCTGCTTGGAGCCACAGTGAGGGAGGAGGCCAACCCGCAGACCCACATGGGCATGCAGGCACCAACAAAGACTTGAAGTTCTGTTGCTGTACCATTGGGGAGAGGGCAGCTCAGATCCCTTGAGGGGAGGAGGGCCTAGCCCTGCACACCCACACTGGTCACAGACTCCCACAAACTGTGAGCCAGGAACTTGTAGCTGGTACAACTGGCACACCCATTGAAGGCAACAAAGGCCTCCTCAAGGAGCTGGAGGGTGAGCAGTAGCATTAACCTGCAGACTGTGCTGTAGACCCTCTAGGGAGCCAGGCACACATCACAGAGCGGGTGGAGAAAAGCTTCTCAAAGAGTTGGACTGCTTGGAGGGTTAGCCTTAGCCCCCAGGGGAGCCAGGTGCTATTAGTGGACAGGGGCTACCTCCTGCGGGGGTAGGGCCAACCATCACAGGAGAGAGCGAGGTTTCAGGCCACCTTGCATTGGAGCCAGGTGCCCTCCAGGAGCTGGAGGAGGAGAAGCAGTCATAGACACCACAGATACACCCTGCAGGTCTTCACACAGAACCAGAGAGAGAAGGGAGGGCCCCAAAACACCAGCAGCCCAGAAACCCAGCTAGGCTACTGGAGGCCCAGCCTACCTGAGAGCTGACACTCAGAATCAGCCCTGACTGTGACAGCCATAGGCCCTGCCACTCCAAGACCACACAGATTGACTGTAGACTACAGAGACCTGACCAAGAAAAAGAAGCAGACTCAGGAAATGGATCACTGCTAATCTCAAACACCTCAGTTACACCAAAAGCTGCATGAACTATTAATCCCTAACATATCCTTTTCAAAAATTATTTCCAACCCTCCCAATTAGTGCATTTTAAGTAAATACTGTTTATACCATAGTGTACCCCAACTAACATATTTTTACTCTTCACCTATCTCAATCCACCTAAATACCCAAGACCCTCCTCCTACTCTTGATTAAAAGTCTACTCACTCTCTTTCTACAACTCATTCCCAGCCCTCAGTCTAAGTATTCCTCCCCTCCCCAGCCACCTAAACCCTCTCTGTATTTCTTTCTTTTTTTCTTTCTTTTTTCCTGCTAAAAGCATGCAGGTTCTGGCTCCACCTGAACCAATCAGGGCTCATTAAGTGTCAACAGGGAGGTAGATGCAACAACTATACATATAGGCTTATACTGTTCACTTGTACTCGAAGCTTTCTGATTCTCCCTCTCCTCATATCTATAGAATAGATAAGTTGGTTTTCTCTCTCATATCCCTATCTTTGCTACTCCTCAGCACCCTTCAAAGTTATCTGTACTTTAGTCAAATTAACCATTTTCCCCCCTTGTACAACAGTCTTAATATATCTACATGCCTATTAAGACTGGCTCAGTTGTCCCTGAGGGTGTGGTTAAAAGCAGGGGTTACCTTAGAGGGTATGGGTATATAGTTACATTCATAGGCAGTCAAAAGGGGGATTAAAAGAGAAAGATATCTATGAAAGTCTGGTTATTTTCCCTGAAATGGTGTTTCTGTTTTAGGAGAAGCTCAAAAACAGTGTATGAGAAAGAATAGAAGGAATGCCTCTCAATCAGCCAACTGGAAGGACAGGAGCAACATACACAACCAATCCAAAATACAACCAGACAACCCATGTTAACGACATAAAGGCCACCGCAAGAGCAACAAGTGGAGAAAATCTAGGAGACTGCAACACTGAACTCCACAAATCTCCTAACACACAAGGGTGCTCCACAAAGGAAGGGAAGCAAAGTAGATTAATCCAGGAAAAAACAAGCAACAACATACACCTGAAATAGGAAAAAAAAAAGAATCAGCCCATCACCAAAAGGAAAGGAGGAATCCCAGGAAGATCTCTAAATGAAACAGAGGCAAACAAACTATCAGATATGGAATTCAAAAGAATGATGATAGAGAAGCTCAATGAGCTCAGCCAGCTCAAAAAAAAAACAAAAACAAAAACAAAAACAAAAACCTGCAAACAACTTCAGGGAGCTACAATGAACTCAAGAGAAGTTGTAAGGCACTTACTGAGAGCTACAACAACATCAAAAAGGACTTAGAAACGATCAGTAACAGTCAGGAGGAAATAAAGAATACAATTTCTGAATTGAAGAATAGAGTAGAAGGAATCAACAGTAGACTAGAGGAAGCAGAGGACCAGATCAGCCAGTTGGAGGACAAGGTGGAAAAATATTCCAATACAGTACAAGAGAATGAAAAAAGGCTGAGCAAGAATGAAGAGGTTTTAAGAGAGCTGCAGGACACCATGAAATGTAACAACATCCATATCATAGGGATACCAGAAGGAGAAGAGAAACAAGGAATGGAAAACCTGTTCAAAAAATTAATGATAGAAAATTTCCCTAACATGATGAGTGAAAATATTAATCAAGTTCAGAAAGCACAGAGGGTCCCAATGAAGATCAACCCAAACAGACCAACTCCAAGACACATTATAATTAAAATGGCTAATTTCAAAGACAAAGAGAGAATTCTAAAGGCATCAAGAGAGAAACAGCAAATAACATATAAAGGGGCTCTGATAAGGCTATCAAATGATTATACAACAGAAACAATACAAGCCAGAAGGGAATGGCAAAAAATATTCCAAGTAATGGGAAACAAAGGCCTGCAACCAAGAATACTCCACCCAGCAAGGCTATCATTCAAAATAGAAGGAGAAATAAAAAGCTTCCCAGACAAAAGAAGACTGAAAAAATACATTTCTACCAAACCAATTTGCAAGAAATGTTAAAGGGTCTGCTTTTAAAAATTGAAGAAACAGAGAGAGCCAAAGAGGAACACAGGTACAAAGTGGGAAAATGGCAATAAATAAGTATCAATCAATAATAACCTTAAATGTAAATGGATTAAATACATCAACCAAAAGACATAGGGTAGCCAAATGGATAAGAAAACATGACCCACATATATGCTCTCTTCAAGAGACTCACCTCAGAACAAAAGATTGACACAGATTGAAAGTGAAGGGATGGAAAAATATATATCAAGCAAATGGACATGAAAAGAAGCCTGGAGTAACAATACTTATTGCAGACAAAATAGATTTTACAATGAAGGCCATAAAAAGGGATAAAGAAGGATATTTCATAATACTTAAGGGGACAATCCATCAAGAAGAAATAACTATGGTAAACAAATATGCACCCAAAATAGGAGCTCCAAATATATAAGGACTTCAAGAAAAATATAGACAGTAACACACTACTAGTAGGGGATTTTAATACCCCACTATCAACAATGGACAGATCTTCCAAACAAAAAATTCTAAAGATGTTGTGGCTTTGAACAACACTGTAGAAGAAATGGACCTAAATGATATATACACAGCCTCTTACTCCAAAGAAGCAAAATACACATTGTTTTCAAATGTACATGGGACTCAAGTAGTTCTTTGAGCATTCTGAGAACCAGTGTTTTAAAATCTACATCTGATATGTTGGCTACCTTCATTTCACTTAGTCATTTTCTGGGGTATTATGCTGTCCTTTCATTTGCACCATATATATATATATATATATATATATATATATATATATATATATATTTTGTCTGCTTAATTTAGCATATATATATATATATATTTTTTTTTTGTCTGCTTAATTTAGCATCCTCCCTGTGTTTGTTGCTGCGTGTTATGTAATACTACTTTTACTCTCTGTCTTAGTAGTGTGGCCTAAGTAGAAAAGGCATCTATAAATTGTATGAGGTAGAGACTTAGTAGTTGCCAGGCCACAACAATCCACTTCATTGCTTTGTGGCTGTGTGGTGAAGGCTCAGATAGGGAACAATGCCACAGCCTGGTTTCTGGTGTTTCACCCAGGCCTGCCCTATTTCTAGTCCCTTCATCCCTTTACTTTGCATGATTGGGACCCTCCCATCTGCTTCCCTGATGATAAATTACCGAGTGAGTGAGTTGTGGACATTCTAAGACTGTGCTGGCCCTTTAAGCAGTGAAAATCAGGCAGTTTTTCCACCATCTGAACCCTCACTGGCTTTTGCAGCCAGAGGTAATTGAGGGGGGAAGGTCTACCTTCCTGGTGCTGGAACCCTAGGCTGTGTGGTCAGGCTTGGATCTGGGATCACTCCCTACCAAGTTATCCCTTTATCCATTCCATCTCTGCTCCTGCCCCCTTTCTGTGCCATACCACTACTCTGTGCCACACTGCTCTCTGCTTATCTCCATGACTCTACCCCTCATACCTGTCTGGACAAATGTGTCTTCTTTAAATCCTTGGTTGTTAGACTTCCACACAGTCCAATTTTCTGACAGTTCTGGATGTTATTAATTTTGAGATCTGGTAATTCTTTCTATGATTCATAAGGAAGCAAAGTGTGTCTACATATGCCTCCATATGTCTCCATCTTGACCAAAAGTCCACATCTATAATATTGATTATTTCACCTAGATCTTAAAACATTTTAACAAAAATTCAGGATCCAAGTTTACCCATTTTCAATTAAGTAAAATGGTTACTTTAAAAATAATAAAATGTATGTAATTTATACTAGATATTATTCTTGGAAATTGGTTATTTATTACCAGCGAGCAATAATATTATTTTCTCAAGCTACTTCAGTTAACAATGTAGATTTCTATGTAAGTTTTCATTTTCTGCAACCTTTGTTTACATCTAAAGATAACAAATGTTTTCATGTTTCTGTTGATTATGATTATGCTATAGTTTATAGTTCTGTGTCATGTTCATTTGATAATGGTATTCTACAAATGATTCATGCACATCAACTTTTGGTGACTAAAAATATTAAATTCCCAATAAAAATAATAACTTTTCTATCTTGTTTTGGATATTAAAAGCCATCATTCCTCAACCCTAAAGAGTACCAAAAAAAAAAAAAAAAAAAAAAGACAAAGGGCTGCTCTGAAAAGACAGTACCCAGCCATCAGTCCCAGTTCTATTCTCCACATGCAATGACAAATGTTGCCAAACTGGCTAAACTGAGCAGATTACATCACAGCTTCTGAGCTGCTCTGATCAGTCACCTGCTTACATTTCTCATTGGCTGCCACACCTGGGCTCTCCCTAATTCAACTTCCTCGCAGCTAGATTGCATTACCATTTACACATACTTTGCCACTCATGAATAAGATCTCTATTCAAAGCTGTCATAGGATGCAATATATTTTGAAAGCCGCTTGATGGCAAAGGTCCTTTGCCCAAGCTTGTGTATATTTTCAGGATCCTACTTCCCACTGGTTTTCTAAATGCCACCTCCTGGTTCACAGTCATTGGGTTATTGTCATAGGATTACCAGTTAACATGTATCAAGTATGCTCTGAGTGCTCAGCACTGCAGCAAATCAATAGAAACAGTGTTCCTGCCAGGTTGATTTATCATTTAACTACAGTGAGCAAGAGAAGAAACAAACAGTAGAAGAAAATGTACCCTTCATACTCAGGTCAGGCCATGGTAAAACTGGGTCAGATGCTTTTGTTGCTGCAGGCTTTGATGCCTCCCACAGACAGCTGCTTTTTAGGGGCAGGGCGGGGAGCAGGGGGTGGCTGTTGTGATGAGTTTTAAGGAACTTTTTTCTGAAATAAGGTTACAATTCTATTTGAGACATTCACATAAAACAGGCTTCTGGTCCTGCTGCAGGCAGCTTCACTTATCTACCATAACCTGAACCCACAATGTCTGGTCCCTTTTAGTCTGTTCTCCCTATCCTATCACTTAACCAGGAAAGAAGGAAGATTTGAGAGCTTTTTATATTGCCAAGAGGATTATTTAGCACCCCTCCTTTTTTGTGAGGATAGCCTTTCTGTATGTCTGAGTCCCTAAATCCAAAAGTAAGTCCATGCCTCTGAAATTTCTCCCCTCAATTGACAATTGGGTGGCATTAGTATTTTCAGTGGCATTAACTCTTATTTTCATTAGCATTGATAATAAAAATTATGAAATAAATATAAGAATAAGTTGTGGTGGATAAAAAGAGTTTAATTCAGGTAACATATCACAAGAATATGGATTTATATAAGCATATTCAGGATCAGCTCAGTGTAGGGTATCTGGAAGATATAGGCAGGTACTCCATGCTCCAAAACCACAAGGAAGAGGATTGTCTAAAGCATTTTCACACAAGGGTGGAGCAAAATACCTATGTCTGAGGATGAGCTTCATGAAAAGTCTTCTCTGAGCTTATTTGGAATTCTGGCCTAAGTCCCAAAGTTTATTTCTCTCTGGTCATTGGGTCAGGAACCTCAAGTTGCTCCACATCAACACTCAGTGGTGCTTCCTATTCTCATGGGCAAACTTGCTAGTAGAGCATGAGAAGGAAGTAATGAAGCCAGAGGCAAATGGGGCAGATTCTCTTCAAAGAAATAAGAGGATTGTCTTTAGTTGATCAATTTCTGTCCACTTTCCCTACTGTAAGGGGCTCCAGGCCCTTGTAGAATTATTTCTCTTTACAATTTGATTCCTCTACACTCCTTCCGGTGAGGCTGGAAATGCTCTATGCAAGTCCCTGCAAAGAGGAGCAGTTGTTTTCTGAGAAATGTGCTCACCAGCTGACCTGACATCCTTCACCTCTGCAACTGAAGCAGGTGCCCATTGCCAACTGGTCAAGCCTGACTCTTCTTGGAAGTTCTAGTCAGCTCATGCATAGAACTGGAATTCCCATTTAGCCTTGAAGAGGGGTTAAGAAGTGTGTCTTACACAGTAAGACTTTTCATAATCTACGAGAATACTATTTTTAGCTCCATTAAAGAGGTTTAAAAAAACTGAGACTTAGAATGTCTAACTACATTTCCCCAAATTTGCCAATTTAGCAGCACTGAGGGCAAAACTAGATCCAGATTTCCTAGCTTATACCCAATACAACTACCTTTTAGAGCCATGGTTGTTGTATAACAATGATCTATTCTTTGGGAGTAGAAAGTCAGTCTTTCTTACAGGAAAACTCAGGATAATTCCTAGGCTCTTATTACATATATTTTCATTTACTGACATGTTGTTTGGTCATGTTCTCAAGTCACTTCAAGTTTGTGTGTCTAATCAGCTGATTAGACTCCAAGAAACCTAAGGATCAACATATTTTCTTTAAAATTGTGATATTCCTTGCTTAACTCCACTAAGATAATCTACTTAATTGAGTAAACAGGAAAAGGAACTCATAGATTCTGACAATTGTGTAGTGGTGGCAGGGAGGGCAGGGGGTGGATGTGGAAGAGGGTATAAGAGGGATAAATGGTAATGAAAACATATATAATTTAAAATGTCTGCCTAACCTGGTAGGACATGGCTAATAATTCACCCTCTGAAATTTTGTCCACATTTTTTATTCTATAAAGTCTCTGTTATACCAGCTCAAGCTTAAGTTCTCAGATTAAAGTTTGCTCCTAATGCTGTTTACATACTTACCACCAAGATTACTATTTTAGTTAGCCCATTCAGACCATTATATAAGATACCACAGACTGAGTACTTTACAAACAACATAAGTTATTTCTCCCCACAGCTAACATCATACACAATGGTGAAAAACTAAAAGTTTTTCCTCTAAAATTAGAAATAAGACAAGAATGTTCATTCTCATCAATCTTATCCAAAATAATACTGAAAGCCCTAGACAGACTAATCAGAAAATAAAAAATAAATAAATAAAAGGTATCCAAATCACAAAGGAAGAAGTTAATTGTCTTTGAAGATGATATAATCTTTTACATAGAAAATCCTGGACGCCATAAAAAAACTGTTAGAACTAATTAACAAATTTAGTAACATTGTGGGATAAAAAATTACAAAAATCATTTGCTTTCTATACAATAATGATCAAAGAGAAAAATTAAGAAAACAATCCCATTTATAATTTCCTCAAAAAATAGAATACCTCAGAATAAATTTAACCAAGGAGGTGAAATACCCATACACTAAAAATCATAAGACATTGATGAAAGAAATTGAAGAAATCCCAAGTAAATGACAATGTTTCTGTGCCCATGGATTGGAAGAATTAATATTGTCAAAATGTCCTCCCTACCCAAAGCAGTCTACATATTAATTGAAATTCCTATCAAAATTCCAATGACATTCTTCATAAAACAAACAAACAAACAAAAACAAACAAACAAACAAACACAATCCTAAAGTTTGTATGGAATAATGTAACACCCTGAAGGGCCAAAGCCCCCCCCGCCAAAAAAAAAACAAAACCCTCCCTGGAGACATAACACATTCTGATTTAAAAGTATATTATAAAATTATAGTAATCAAAACAGTATGGTATTGCTATAAACAGCAACACATAGGTTAGTGGAATAGGACCCAGAAATAAACCTACACATATATGGTCAGTTAATTCATGGCAAAGAGACCAAAAATATATAATGGTAAAAAATCTGTCTCTTAAATAAATGATATTTAAAAACTGGATAGCTACATGGAGAAAGGAATAGGAAGGAAGGAAGAAGGAAGAGAGAAAGAAAAAGAAAGAAGGAGGAAGGAAGGAAAGAAGAAAGGATGGAAGGAAGGAAGGAAGGAGGGAGGGAGGGGCAAAAAGAAAGACAGAAAGAAAGAAAAAGAAATTGGATAACTATCATATCATTCACAAAATATCAACTCAAAATGGATTAAAGGCTTGAATGTAGAATCTGGAACCATAAAACTTCCAGAAAAACTACCTCTAGAGACAGTATGTTTTCTATATTGGTTTTGACATTTAGGTTTGACACCATTAACAAAAATAAACTAAACATTTTTTTCTTTAAAAAGACACAAGATGTCCAAAAGGTATGTTAGAAGGTCTTCAACTTCATTATCAGGAAAATGTAACATTAAAATCACAATATCAGATGACCTGACACCTGTTAAAATGGCTATTATCAAACAAACAAATAAACAGGAGATAAGTTTTGACAAGGATGTGAAGAAAGAGCACCCTTGTGTATTATTGGTGGGAATGGGAATGGGAATTGGTGCAACCACTGTGGAAAATAGTATAAGGTCCCTCAAAAAATTATTGTTGACCCTGTGAATTTCATTTCAAAGGATACAAAATTATTACATGAAAAATATATACGCATGCTCATTGCAGCATTATTTACAATAGCCAAGACATGGGTGCAAGTTAAATGTACATCAGTGAATAAACAGATAAAAAATGTGGTATATGTACATATAATGAAGTATTATTCAGCAATAAAAAGTAGGAAATTCTGCCATTTGCAACACATATAGACCTTCAGGGTATTATTCTAAGTGAAGTAAGTCTAACAGAGAAAATCAAATACCATATGGTTTCACTTATATGTGGAATCTAAACAACCCAAACCCATAGATATTTCTGGTAGTTGTCAGAGGTGGGAGTTGGAAGATGAGTAAAATAGGTGAAGATGGTCAAAAGGTACAGACTTCCACTTCTAAGATAAGTTAGTCTTGGGTATATAAGGTATAGCATGGTGACTGTAGTTTATAATACTTTATTATATGTTTGAAATTCCTAAGAGAGCAGCTCTTAAAAGTTCTCATCACAAGAAAAAAATAATTTCACCTATATATAGTGATGGATGATAACAAAACTTCCTGTGGTAGTCATTTTGCAATATATGTATACATTATATCAAATCATTGTTATACACCTAAAATTAATACAATATTATATAGCAATTACATCTCACTTTTTTAAAAAAAGGGTTTCAGTGAGGGACACACACTGTAAACCCCCAAAATTCAAAATAGACTCTGAATTCAGACTTTGCTGTATCATACATCATCTGGAAAAAGAAAACTATGCCATTATAATGTTAGCATAGGCTGGGATATTTTTATTATATATTCAATTAATTTTGTTAAATTAGTGATTCCATGGAGTATTGATCAAAGTCTTTATTCCCTTAACTTACCAAATAAGTAATTTCATAAGAATTAGTTTGGTCTTGATTTGCTTTGGCCATGCAGAAATAGAAATTCTCACAAGTTGAACTACAGTCAAGAAGGATATGTGGGTAAATACAGCTCACCACTTCACACAACCACAGCAAAATTACAACTACACTACAGAACTATCACTCAGAACTGTGGGGGGCCCCTGACCCACAGAGATCCCTCAGTGCTGTTAATAAAATGAATATTTATCAGGCAGCTTGTGCTAGGTGGGGAAGGCCAACTAATGTCTTGGGGACAAAAACCTCATTTGCCATTCCCAAAGATCTTTTATTGAAAGCAGTGAAATTGAGACATGTAGCTCATCAATCAATGCTAAACAATGCTAATTACAGGGAAATAGATACTGTTTAGGAATAACAGGTGAAGGAGCACTGAGATTTCACTCAGGTCAGGATGCGCATTCAAATTTTTAAAATCTGCTGTTGATACAACAAGAGGATTAAGCAAGATGAGAGAACACGCAAAGCTTCAAAGGGTCTAAAGTACATTCCCAATTCCCACTAGGGCCCACTGGTTATAGCATGGAGGCACATATGCACCCAGCTTTCCTGGTTTTCCGATCAGATCTTACAGGCTTCGCCTGGCCTGCATGGGGCTCCAAGCCTTGATGTTTTTCTAGGGGGAACCTGACACAGAACTATCAGGTCATTGAGCTCTATGGAAGTCTGACAAAAAAGGAATGAAAGAAACCACATTCATCCAGACAGGCAGGAAGGGATAGGAGGGAAGGTACAGAGATGCAAAATGGGCTGGTCTCACACCCATGTGTGGCAGATATAAATCAGAGGAATATCTCAGTAGTGAAGGATCCCAGGCTTGAACAAGGCCACTCAGTCCAGGAAGAGAACCAAGATGCCAGAGAAGTACGTGGAGCTACACCAATCCCCTCCCAACAGCGAACGGGAACTACAACTTAATTGGGAAGAAATCATCCAAAATAGCCAACAAAACACCAACTGGAGAGAAGCCTTATAACCACATACAGAACAGAAGAGGCTGCTTCATCACAATGTGACTAGTGAGAAGTGTGGAACTGTGAGAGGGCTGGTGGGGCTCCCACAGGCAGCAGCTGAAGGGATGGAGAAACAGCTCAGCAGCCGGGGGTTCCACCTGAGGGGGGTGGGATCTAAACCCCTAATTGGGCTTCCCAGCCTAGAGCAACACAGCTGAGAATAAAGCAGCACACAGCTGTGGAAAACAAAAAACCATCAGGTTTAGCTGGCTTGACAGAGAGACCAAGTTCTTAAAAGGACCATGCATGAAAATACAGTTGCACCCACCTACCGTAAGCTCTGGCAGAGAAAGGGCAAAGTGGACTAGAGATGCTTCGGGAATGTTTGGGTCAGTAGCTTTAGGGGGATAGTTGAGGGAGCAGCCCCTTGAGTCCAGTGCTGACCCATCCCCCATACATCTGGCAGACCACTGTTCTCCACAGGGTGGTAGACTAAGAGGAAGTCACAGCGCCACCCATAGGAATTAATCTGACCCACCCAGCAGTGCCTAAACCTGACCTCAGATCACAGGTGGATTGGACTAACAGCTGAATTAATCTGCCCCACCCAGAAGTGCCTAAAACTGAACCCTGATCACAGACTGATGGAAGTAACAACTACAGGAGACAGACAGTTGGTAGTGTCCAACTGGCTGACTAGACCCAGACTAGGACATGGGCCGTCATCAGCAAGCAAGGAGCCAAGAAGTAAAAAAGTGCACCTCTACACCACAGAATGTTACACCTCTAAGACAGTAAGTCAAAGCAGATCAATCCAAGAAGCAGAAACAAACAAGAGTCACCTAAAGTGGGCAGACAAAGAAATAAATCTTCAGTGAAGGGAAAAGAGGAATCCCCAGGAAGAGTGCAAAATGAAATAGAGGCAAGTGCACTATCAGACATGGAATTGAAAATGATGGTAGAGAAGTTCAAAAAGCTCAGCCAGCTCAAAGAAAACTAGAAACAACTCCTAGGTAACTATGAAGAACTCCAGGGAAACTACAAAGAACGCCAGGGAAGCTACAAGGAACTTACTGAGAACAACACCAGCATTAAAAAGGACATAGAAAACATCAATAAGAGCCAAGAGGAAATGAAGAATACAATTTCTGAATTGAAGAACACAGTAGAAGGAATTGAAAGCAGGCTAGAGAAAGCAGAGGATCAGATCATCGAGCTGCAGGTCAATGTAGAAAGAAATTTGCAGGCAGTGCAACAAAATGAAAAAGACTGAACAAGAATGAATAGGTTTTAAGAAAGCTGCAGGAGTAAATAAAACATATTAACAACCATATCATAGGGATACCAGAAGGAGAAGAAGGGGAACAAGGGATTAAAAAAACCTGTTTGAAAAAGTAATAACAGAAAAGTTCCCTAACATAAGGAGAGAAAAAGGCATGCAATTTCAGGAAGCACACAGGGTCCCAATGAAGGTGAACCCAAACAGGCCCACTCCAAGACACATCATCATTAAAATGGCAAATTTAAAAGACAAGGGGTGAATCCTAACAGCAGCAAGAGAGAAACAGCTAATAACATACAAGGGGTCTCCAATAGGGTTCTCACCTGATTTCTCCACAGAAACAGCCAGAAGGGAATGTCAGAAAATATTTCAACCAATGAAAAACAAAAGCCTGCAACCAAGAATACCTTACCCAATAAGGCTCTCATTCAAAATTGAAGGTAAAATAAGGAGTTTCTCTGACAAAAGAAGGCTAAAAGAATACATCACCACCAAACCAGCATTGAAAGAGATGCTGAAGGATCTGCTTTAAGATGAAAAATCAGAGAGACAGACAGGACAACAGGTACAAAGGTAAATGGATTAAATGCACCAATCGAAAGACAGAGGGTAGCTGAATGGATAAGAACCAACTTTAACTTATGAATGCTTTCAAATGATCTTGTTATAAATAGATTTTACTCTTATAAGGTATAATTTTGTATATTACTTGTATATTGCTTTACTGCAGGTTAAGTTTTCTTAAATTGGAATCATTTCACAATATGGGAAGGTTACTTGCAATAACTCAGAAAAATCAAATGCAGTTAAGAAGGAAGAAAAAAGTAAGAAAATTACTTACATAGAATACATGGTATCTTTCTTATTCACTGTTACAAAACATGTGTTTACTTGTGGGTGTGTAATAATATATAGGTTTTGTTAGCAAGTTATGTTTTAAATAGCAACCAATTGGTCATTGGTGTGTTGTGAAATCAGTCAAACTTTAGGTTTGAAAAGATGATGAAAATGAAGACCAATTTGGGTGGAAGTTTCAAACTACTAAACTATATGATTTATATACATAGGCAATATATATTCTCATATTAGCATGTATTTTAGGTAAGATTTTTTTGAATAGTTTAGAGGTTAATTTAGGACCACATAGGAGTCAGCCACAAGTTCAAAAAATAGAATACTATTCTACAAAATTATTTAAATCCTAAGCATTTTGTTTTTTACTTCAACTTAGTAGACATAATAATTTCTACTCCGGAGAACAGCTGAGCACTGCAAGTGCCATTATTTCTGAATCCTTCAACTTGTACAACACACGTAGAGGAAAAACAAAGGGTATTGAAAGAAGTAAGGCCTGTGCACAGCCAAAAAAAAAAAAAAAAAAAGAGTTACTATTTAAGATGGAAAACTCCAAAGAGAATAAGTTGTAGTTCCAGTAGCTCAAAATAAAGTTGAGTTGTATTATTGGAGGGTGGAGAATCTGACTCAAAAACCAAATTTATTTTTCATGATGGGTTTGACACTGTCTCTAGGACAACTTTGACAAAAGTGAGTTTTGCAGTATACCATTTCTGTGATATATTTCACAAAAATAGAATTCAAGAGTAAAATAAATATTAAAGAAGAAAAATCTGTTTAATTTTGCTACAATATATCTAAAACATGTAATTATTATGTAAGCTACTGGCATATTTTAAACTTTTTATATTAACTCTTCAAAATCCAGTATGTACTTTAAATGTGTAAAAATATATATGGGTGTAAATGTATTTTTGCTTGTGTTTGGTAATATTACAATTCATATTACATTAAAGAGTAATTCTTTAAAGAAATGAATTAATGTAGGCATTTTGGAATAATAATAAATAAATATTTTAAATAAAATAAATAAATAAATATATATATATTTATATATATTTTTATATATATATATATTTATATATATTTATATATATATATACACACACATATATATAAAAATAAATCCTGAAACTGGTTCTTTAATAAGCTAAACAAAATTGACATACCTTTAACAAGACTCATCAAGAAGAAAAGAGAGTGGACCCAAATAAACAATTCAGAAATGACGGAGAAGAAATGACAACTGATATCAGAGAAATAAAAAGGATTCTAAGAAATTGCTACCAACAACTATATGGCAAGAAATTTGGCAACCTGAATGAAATGGACAAATTTCTGGAAATGTATAATCTACCAAAACTGAATCCAGAAGAAGCAGAAATCCTCAATAGGCCAATAACAACTAGTGAAATTGAAGAAGTAATCAAATATCTCCCAGCTCACTAAAGCCCTGGGCCGGATGGCTACACAGGTGATTTTTATCAGACATTTAGGAAAGAACTAACTCTTATCCTTCTCAACCTATTTCAAAAATTCCAAGAAGAGGGAAGACCCCCACACTCTTTCTATGAGGCCAATATACTTCTAATCCCAAAACCAGGTCAAGACACAACTAAGAAAGAAAATTAACTACAGGCCAATATCTCTGATGAGAATAGATGCTAAAACTCTCATCTGAATATTGGCAAACTTGATCCAGCAATACATTAAAAAGATCATACGTTATGATCAAGTGGGATTCATCCCAGGATGCAAGGATGGTACAACACTCACAAATCAATAAACATAATATACCATAAATAAAATGAAAGATAAAAACTATGATCATATCAATAGATGCTGGAAAAGCATTTGATAAAGTACAGCAAACATTTACGATAAAAACCCTCAGCAAAATGGGAATAGAGGGAGCATACTTCAATGTAATAAAGGCCATATATGAAAAATCTACAGCCAACATCATACTCAATGGGAGAAAACTAAAACCTTTCTCCCTAAGATCAGGAACAAGGCAAGGCTATCCATTCTCTCCACTTTTGTTCATCATCATTTTGGAAGTTCAAGCCATAGCAATCAGACAAGAAAAAATAATCAAAGTCATTCAAATTAGAAAGAAGTAAAACTGTCCTTATTTGCAGATGACGTGATAGCATACATATAAAACCTGGTACACCCCACCAAATACCTACTCAACATAACAAGGAAATTTGGCAAAACAGCTGGATATAAAGTCAATATCCATAAATCAAAGGCATTTTTGTATACCACCCATGAAACATCAGAGAAAGAATCTAGAAACAAATCTTATTTACCATAGAAACAAGAAAAATAAAGTACTTAGGAATAAACTTAACTAAGGAGGTAAAATACCTGTTCTCAGAAAAATACTAAACACTGAAGAAAGAAATTAAGGAAGATACAAATAAATGGAAACATATACCATGTTCACAGATGGGAAGAATGAACATCATTAAAATGTCCATAGTACCCAAAGCAATCTATAGATTCAATGCAATCCCTATTAAAATACCAATGACATATTTCACAGATCTAGAAAAAATATGTCAAAAATTTATATGGAGCCAAAAATGCCCATAAAAGCCACAGCCATCTTGAGAATGAAGAACAAAGTGGGAGGAATCACAATATCAGATATCAAACTATACTACAAGGCCACTGTAATCAAAAGTCTGGCACTGGCATAATAATAGATGTATACATCAATGGAACAGAATAGAGAGCTCAGAAATAAACCCCACACTGTATGATCAATTAATATTTGCCAGAAGGGAAGAAACATAAATGGAGGGAAGATAGCTTCTTCAACAAGCAATTTTCTGAGAACCAAATAGGGACATGTAAAAAAGTAAAATTAGACTACCAACTTACACTTTACACCAGGATAGACTCAAGATGGATAAAGGACTTAAACAAGCCATGATACCATAAAAGTCCTATATGAAAACATAGGCAGTAAAATTTCAGATATCCAATGCAGCAATATTTCACCCATACTTCTCTGAGGGCAAAAGAAATAAAGCAACAAATAAATAAGTGGGACTACATCAAACTGGAAAGTTTCTGCTCAGTTGAAGAAAACTTCAGCAAAATTCTAAGTGAACAAATTATATGGGAACACATATTTGCCAATGATACCTCAGACAAAGGTTTAAGCTCCAAAATATATAAAAGACTTACTTGACTAAACACCAGGGAGACAGAGCGCCCAGTTAAGAAATGGGCAAAGGACCTGAACAGACAATTTTCTGAAGAGGGCATACAAAGGGCCCAAAGGCATAGGAAAGAATGCTCAAAATCACTAGCCATCAGAGAGATGCAAATTAAAACCACAATGAGATATCACCTTATACCTGTCAGAGTGGCAATCATTAACAAAACAACAAACAAGTGGTGGCAAGAATGTGGAGAAAAGGGAACCCTAGTGCATTGTTGGTGGGAATGCAGACTGATGCAGCCATTATGGAAAACAGTATGGAATTACCTCAAAAAAAAAAAAAAAAAAAAAAAAAAAAAAAAAAAAAAAAAAAAAAAAAAAAAAAAAAACAACTAACTAAACTAAAAATGGAATTGTCTTTTGACCCAGCAATTCCATGTCTAGGATTTTACTTGAAGAACCCTGAAACACCAATTCAGAAGAACTTTATGCACCCCTATGTTCATAGCAGTGCCATTTACAATGACCGAGTGCTAAAAACAGCCTGAGTGCCCATCAGTGGATGAACAGGCCATAAAACTTTGGTACATTTAGACAATGGAATACTACACAGCAGAAAGAAGGAACTCCTAGCTTTAGCAACAACATGGATTGAACTGGAAAGCGTTATGCTTAGTGAAATAAGCCAGTCAGTGAAATATAAGTACCATATGATCTCACCCAATAAAGGAGACTAATGAACAAAACAAATAAACAAGCAAAACATAATCAGAGGCATGGAAACAAGAAACAGACTTTAAGTGTTCAGTGGGGTAGGGGATGGGGGAGAAATGCATAGAAGGGAAACAGTTCAGTCAAGGAACTAGCATGGATGACCCATGGACATTACAACATGTGGGATTGTAAATGTGGAGGGTGGGTGGAGGGGAGCAGTGTGAGAAAATGGGACAAATATAATACAGCAATAATAAAATAAAATAAAAAACAATAAAATAAATTTTTGTGTTTTACATTTAGAAATTCATTATCATGAATATGGGTAGAGTTGGGGCCATTTCTTCTTGATAATTATAGCAGCTGAAAGGACAAGGGGTAGGTTTTTAAAGTTTCAATTATGACTGCAGAAACAGGTTTACTTGGATTGTAAAAGGTCATTCTTGAAAAATGAGCAGATACTTTGACTCTGTTTTCTTATTAGTGGCAAAAGCCCTATGTTTACTTTTCATGTGGTGCTCAGTCTGCTAGAGAGGGATTGGCTATACTTCTTGGGTTTTTCCATAAGAAAATTTTTATCTCTTAAAGCCATCCTGGTGAGAGCCAAGCCATACAAAAGCCATTCTAATTAAATATGTTACTCTCTAGGGAAATGTGCCATCACTACAGGAACTTATTTCAGGAAATATACATATGGGTGGATCTCCTATATTTCAGTGATAGACACTAGTGTCTCTTTGCAAGCAAGCCAATATACCACCCCCTCTTTTTGCTTCTCATTTTACACCATGTTATCTAGAGACTCATACAAGCCAATTGCTTGGGATTGAATATACTGTCAAATATATGAAGTTAAACCCTTTTCAGACACATGCATCTTTCCATTATCAGTGCAATCTGATGAGAAGCTTTCTACAACTCTAAATTTAATGCTGCCACCTCCAATTGAAACAACTGACCTGATTAGGAGTTACTGAGCACTTTTCGATGGTAAAGATGAGCACTCGGCCACAACCAAGAACCATTACTTTTTGTTGTTGTTGTTGTTGTTAAATACAGACCAGGGAATAGAAGCAGACCTACAAGTTAGTGGACAGGGTCCTCTTCTAGCTTGTTTTTAAAAATTAAAATTACTGTTAAAACTTACACAAAAAGTTATACTAAATTTCAAACTGATTCATTAACTAGACTTTGCTTCAGAAACAGAGGAAATAATGTTAATTCTTCCCATCCATGAACATGGTATATGTTTCCATTTATTTGTGTCTCCCTTCATTTATTTCTTCAGTGTTCTGTAGTTTTCTGAGTACAGATCTCTTACCTTCTTGATTAAGTTTATTCCTAAGTATCTGATATTTCTTGTTGCTAGGATAAATGGGATTTGTTTTCTAGGTTCTATCTCTGATGTTTCATTATTGGTATACAAAAATGCTTTTAATTTCTGAATATTGACTTTATATTCAGCTATTTTGCCAAATTTGCTTATTAGGTCAAGTAGTTTTTGGTGGAGCCTATGGGGTTTTGTATGTACACTATCATGTCATCTGCAAATAATGACAGTTTGACTTCCTCCTTTCCAATTTGGATACCTTTGATTCCTTTTTTTTTTTTTTTTTCTCTGATAGCTATGGATAAAACTTCCAAAATGATGTTTAACAGTGGAGAAAGTAGAGAAAGTGGGCAGCCTTGTCTTATTCCTGATCTTAGAGTGAAAACAGTAAGTATGATGTTGGCTCTAGGTTTCTCATATATGGCCTTTATTATGTTGAGGTATGCTCCCTCTACTTCCATTTTGCTGAGTGTTTTGATCATAAATGGTTGCTGTTTTTATCAAATGCTTTTTCAGCATCTATTGATATAATCATATGGTTTTTGTCTTTCATTTGTTTACATGATATATTACATTTATTGATTTGTGAATGTTCTACCATCCTTGAATCCCTGGGATGAAACCCACTTGAGTATGGTATATGATGTTTTTAACATATTGCTGGATCCAGTTGGCCAATATTTTGTTGAGAATCTTAGCATCTATGTCCATCACAGATATTGGCCTATAGTTTTCTTTATTAGTTGTGTCTTGACCTGGTTTGGGGATTAGAATAATATTGGCCTCATAAAAAGAGTTTAGGAGTCTTCCCTCTTGTTGGAGTTTTTGGAATAGGTTGAAAAGGTTAGGAGTTAGTTCTTCTGTAAATGTTTGGTAGAATTCATCTGTATTGCCATCTGGTCCAGGGCTCTTGTGTTTTGAGAGATTTTTGATTACTTCTTCAATTTCACTAGTTGTTATTGGCCTAGTGAGGATTTCTGCTTCTTCTGGATTCAGTTTTGGTAGATTATACATTTTCAGAAATTTGTCAACTTCACCCTGGTTGTCACATTTCTTGTCATATAGTTGTTTATAGTAATTTCTTACAATCCTTTGTATTTCTGAAGTATCAATTGTGATTTCTCCTCTGTCATTTCTGATTCTGTTTATTTGGGTCCTCTCTCTCTTTTTCTTGATGAGTCTGGTTAAAGTCTTGTCAATTTTGTTTATTTTTTTCAAAGAACAAGCTCCTGGATTTATTTATTCTTTGAATTGTAGTTTAAGTCTCTAAGCTATTTAATTTTACTACTCTGATCTTGATGATGTCCTTCCTTCTACTTGCTCTGGGCTTTGTTTGTTGTTGCTCCTCTAGTTCTTGCAGCTTTATGGTTAGGTTGTTTGTATAGGCTTCTTCTAACCTTTTCTTTTCTGTACTTGTTATTTTTTTATTTAATTTTATTGTTGTTATATTAGATCTATCCCCTTTATTTTTTAAAACATTTTTTAAAAGATTTTATTATTTTGAGAGAGAGGGGTACGGAGAGAGAGGCAGAGAGGGAGAGAGACATCACTGTATGGTTGCCTTTCAGCTGCCTCCAGCCACAGACCTGGCTGGAGACCTGGCTTGCAACCTGATCATGTGCCCTGGCTAGGGAATTGATCCAGCGACCTTTGCGTTCACAGGCTGGCACCTTATCCACTGTGCCACCAGCCAGGGCCACTTCTAAACTTTTTAGGTAGGCCTGTATTGCTATGAATTTTCCTCTGAGGACTGCCTTTGCTGTGTCCCATAGGTTTTGGTCTATTGTGTATTCATTGTCATTTGTTTCCAGAAACTTTTTTATTTCATCTTTGATATCAGTGTTAACCCATTCAATACTTAAAAGCATGTTATTCATTCTCCATAAGTTAGAGTGTTTTTGTTTTTGTTTTCCCTTGAGGCTGGTTTCTAGTTTTAATCCATTGTGATTTGAGAAGATGCCTGGTATGATTTCCATTTTCCTGTATTTGCGGAGGCTTGTCTTGTGACCTACAAGGTGGTCTATTTTGAGAATATTCCATGTGCATTTGAGCAAAATGTGTATTTTGTTTCTTTGGGGTGAAAGTTAGGTCCATTTCCTCTATAGTGTTGTTCAATTACACAATATCCTTGGTGTTTTTTTTTTGTTTGTTTGTTTGTTTGGAAGATCTGTCCATTATTGATAATGGGATATTTAAATCCCCTACTATTAATGTGTTGTTGTCCATATCCTTCTTGAGGTCCTCCAAGATTTTCCTTATATATTTCAGAGCTCCTAAGTTGAGTGCATATATGTTACCAGAGTTATATCTTCTTGATGGATTGTTCCCTTAACTATTATGAAATGTCCTTCTTTGTCTCTTTTGATGGCCTTCATTGTAAAATCTATTTTGTCTGAAATAAGTATTGCTACCCCAGCCTTTTTTTCATATCTATTTGCTTGATATATATTTTTCCATCCCTTCACTTTCAGTCTGTGTTGATCTTTTGCTCTGAGGTGGGTCTCTTGAAGACAGTATATATGTGTGTCATGTTTTCTTATACAGTCAGCTACACTATGTCTTTTGTTTTGTGCATTTAATTCATTTACATTTAAGGTTATTATTGATTGATACTAACTTAATGGCATTTTTCCTCTTTGTACCTGTGTTCCTCTCTGTTTCTCCATATTTTTAGAGCAGACTCTTTAGCGTTTATTTCAGTTTTTGATAGAGGTGTATTCTTTTAGTCTTATTTTGTCTAGGAAATTCCTTATTTCTCTATCCATTTTGAATGAGAGCCTTGCTGTATAGAGTATTCTTGGTTGCAGGCCCTTGTTTCCCATTACTTTGAATATTCTTTGCCATTCCCTCCAAGCTTGTATTGTTTCTGTTGAATAATTATTTGATAATCTTATTGGACCCCCCCCCCTTATATGTTATTTGCTGTTTCTCTCTTGATGCTTTTAGAATTCTCTCGTTGTCTTTGAAATATGCCATTTTAATTAGTAACCTTCTCACTCATCATATTAGGGAAGTTTTCTGTCATTATTTTTTTGAACAGGTTTTCCATTCCTTGTTTTTCTTCTCCTTCTGGTATCCCTATGATACAGATATTATTGCATTTCAGGTTGTCCTGCTGCTATCTCAAAACCTCTTCATTCTTGATCAGCCTTTTTTCATTCTGTTGCACTGCCTTAGAATATTTTTCTACATTGTCTGAAAGCTCACTAATCTGATCCTCTGCTTCCTCTAGCCTACTGTTGATTCCTCTACTGTATTATCCCATTCAGAAATTGTATTCTTCATTTTCTTATAGTTTCTATGTCCTTTTTAATGCTGGTGTAGTTCTCAATAATTTCCTTGTAACTTTCCTGGAGTTCATAGTTCCTCTGGAGTTGTTTGTAGTTTTCTTTGAGCTGGCTTAGCTCACTGAACTTCTTTATCATCATTTTGAATTTCATATTTGATAGCTTGTTTGCCTGTGTTTCATTTAGTGATCTTTCTAGCAATTCCTCCTTTCCTTTGAGTGATGGACAGTTTCTTTTCCTTCTCATTTTTAGGTTTTGTTGTAATCCAATAAGGCTGTGATCAGCTGCCAGGTTAAGGAACTACTAGGCTGAAAGCATTAATTTAGTTGTTATTGTATCTGTCTGTGATCCTCCACCAGGCTCAGATGCAGCTTGATGTGACAAACAGACTCAGTTGTAAATCAGTAAATCAGCTACCAAACTCAGGCCTGCTGGGTTAGACAGAGAGGTTCAATTGTAATTCAGTGGATCTGCTGCCAGCTCAGGTACAGCTTGGTGGGACAGATTTAGATATGAATCAATGAATCTTTGATCAGTCACTAGGCTCAGGCGCCAATGGGCTAGGAACCAAGATCCAATTGCAATCCAATGAATCTGTGATTAGCTGCCAGGTTTAGCAGTCCTTGGGCTAGACAGCAAGGTTCTATTGTAACCCAATAAATCTGTTATTAGCCATCAGGTATAGGTGGTGCTGGGCTGGACTGAAAGATTCTATTGTAATCCAATGGGTTTGTGATCAGCACAGGAGCCACTGGGTGGGACAAACCAACCCAGTTGTGAAGCAATGAATCCACAATCAACCACCAGGCTCACTTGCTATTATGTGGGGCTGACTGTCTGACCCAGTTGTGAGTAAGAGAGTTTGTAATCAGCTGCCAGGTCCAGGAGTTGCTGGGGGAGTATGACTGACTCATTTGCCAATCAATGAATCCACATTGGCCACCAGCCCCTCCTGTCACTGTGCAGGACTGTCTGACTGACCCAACTGTAAGTCAGAGTGTTTGTAATCAACTGCCAGGCCCAAGCCCTGGTGGGCAAGAGATACCTCTTCAGGTGCCAACTATTGTATCTATGCTCAGACAGGGCAGGGCAGGAGAGGATTATTTAGATATAAATCAAAGATTTGTAATCAGGAGCCAGGCTCAGGCACTGCTGGGAGGGGCAGATTGCTTCCAGTGGGTGGGGCTATGAGGACCCCTCATACAGAAGCTGCTATGCTCAGGGCAATCAGCCTGAGGCGTGGACAATGAGTCAGCACTGGGATCCCCATGGCTGCCTCCCCACTTCCCTCCTCCAAGCCACCACCACAAACTCTCCCCTGGTATCTCCAGTCCACTCTGCCCTCCCTCACCTGGAACACAGGGTAGGTGGGTGCCAATGTATCTTCATTGTGGTCACCCTAGCAGTTCTCTATCTCCAGGGCTCTCTCATGCCAGCAAACTCCACAGCTTTCTGCCCTTCTCAGCTGTAAGTTGCTCTACTCTCAGCCATGTTGTTGTAAGCTGGGACACCCAGCTGGGGGACCAGAACCCACCCTTCTCAGGTGGAACCCTGGCTCTGTTCCTTCTGTTGCTGCCTCTGGTGGGGGCCCTGCCAGCCCTCTCCCATTTCTACACAAAAGTCATGTTGTGATGAAGCATCCTCTTCTGTTTGGTCCATGGTTATAGGGCTTCTTTCCAGCTGGAAAGAATTATGTTAGTAATTCCAGCTGACCTTTTCTCCAAAAAAGTAATTCCAGGTGTGACCTGAGAGGAGATTGGTATAGTTCCACCTACTCCTCTGCCATCTTGCCCCAACCCTAAGGTTTCATATGCCCTTTCATTTTAAATGATAGCTTTGCTGGATAGAGTATTCTAGTTGTGGGTCCTTGCTTTCCATCACTTTGAATACTTCTTGCCAATCTTTTGTACCCTGCAAAGTTTCTTTTGATAAATAATCTGACAGTCTTATGGGAACTCCTTTGTAGGTAACTCTTCTTTTCTCTTACTGCTTTTAATAATTCTCTTTTTATCTATACCTTTGGCATTTTAATTTTGATGTGTCTTATTATGGGCCTCTTTGCATCCATTTTTGTTCAGGACTGTCTGTGCTTCCTGGACTTCTATGTCTATTCCCTTCACCATATTAGGGAAGACTTCTTTCATTTTTCTTTTTTTTTAAATACATTTCCAATTCCTTGATCTTTCTCTTCTGGCACCCCTTTGATGCAAATATTGGTATTCTTGAAGTTGTTCCAGAGGCACGGTATCCTCCTGTTTCTTTTAATTATTTTTCTTCCTGATGCACTGATTTGATGCCCTTTGCTTCCTTATGTTTCAAATCACTGATTTGATCCTCAGCTTCACCTAGTCCTCTGTTGATTCCCAGTAAGTTGTTCTTTATTTCAATTAGTGATTTCATTCTGATTGGATTATTTTATGCCATTAAAGTATCCACTGAGTTCTTTGAGCATCTTTGTAATCAATGTTTTGAACTCTGCATCTGATTGGTTGCTTATCTCCCTTTTGTTTAGTTCTTTTTTCTGGAGTTTTGTTCTGTTCTTTAATTTGGGCTGTATTTCTTTATCTCCCCTCAGTTTGGCAGCCCTTCTGTGCTTGTTTCTGTGTATTCTATGTATGGAACTTCATTGACCCCTTATCTTGGTAGCATGACCCATATGGTCAAGTGCCCATAGCATCCCTTATTATCCAAGCTGGGTACTTGAGGTGTGCCATGTATGTGGGCTAAGTACTCCATTCTCTTGTAGATTAGCCTTGATTGATGTCAACAGGTCAATGGAAAGATTTACATAGACCATAGAGCTTGTAGGGCTGTATTTGACCACAAACCTCCAACAACCTTCCTGTGTGGCTTGTGGAGGGGGTTGGGTGGTGGTTCTCCAACATCAACTATCTGCTGGGTATGTGGGTTCTGGGGTTTCCCAAGGTCAGCCAACACCTGTATTCTATTTGGGGCCACATGGCATAAACTATAAAAACTATGAAACCCTGCCTGGTGGTACAGTGGATAAGGCTCCAGTCTTCGAACCCAAAGGTCGCTTGTTCAATTCCCAGACAGGGCACATAACCAGGTGGCAAGCCAGGTCTCCAGCCAGGTCTGTAGCTGGAGGTAGCTGAGAGGCAACCATACATTGATGTCTTTCTCTCCTCTTTGCCTCTCTTCCTTCCCCTCTTTCTGAAAATAATACATAAAATCTTTTTTAAAATATGCAGATGGCTGTCACTAGTACTGGGCCTGGGGTCACTCAAAGAGGGGTACATGACCTGGGCTCAATTGTTGCATGTTTTTGCATTTTTAGGAAGGTCTGAAACCTGTGCCTAGCCCAGCCATTCATATGGAAAAGCCACAGCTTGAGTGGGCCCATAAATTGCAACGTCAGAACCTTAGATAATCATCAGAGTGGAGCTAACCATGTGAGCCAAGTTGATGAAATTTCAGATACATTGCTGCCACACTGCAGCTCTGTGTGGGGAAGGGCCCAGGAAAGGAACTCTGGCTGCTGGCTACAGTTTTGTCTGGGAAGAAGCTTTCCCTAGGTTTCACCCCAATGCCAGATACTTAAGTTTCTCTCAGTATGCTACTGGTGCCCTTCAAGGTGCTAGAGCCCAGAGGGAGTGAGCCTCAGTAAGTCTGTGTGTGGTGCCTTTTGAGAGGAGATGCCTGAGAATCCCACAGATTCTTCCACTAACCCAGCTCCCAATGGTTTTGCTCATTTGTTTCTTTTGTTCATTAGATTCCACATACAGATGAGGTCATGTGGAATTTGTATTTCACTGCCTGGCTTATTTCACTTAACATAATACTCTCCACTTCCATCCATGCTGTTGTGAAGGGTAGGAGTTGTTTATTAACATTTTGTATTAAATAGTATAAATGTAGAGTTTTTGATCCACTCATTTACTGATGGGTGCTTAGGCTGTTAAAGCACTTGCTATGTAAATAACAATGCTATGAGCATAGGGATACACAGGTTCTTTTGAACTGGTGTTTCACAATTCTTAGGGTATAATCCCATCCTGGAATCACTGGATCAAAAGGCAGTCTCATATTTAGTTTTTGAGAAAATTCTGTAATGTTCTTCACAGTAGCTGCAGCAGTCTGCATTCCCACAAATAAGGCACTAGGGTTTCCTTTTCTCCACATTCTCATGAGCACTTGTTTACTAATTTGTTAATGACGGCCATTCTGATAGGTGTGAGGTGGCATCTCATTGTGGTTTTAATTTGAATCTCTCTGAGGGCTATTGATATTGAGCATCCTTTTCTATGTCTATAAACCCTTTTTGTGTCCTCCTTGGAGATATATCTGCTCAGGTCCTTCGTCCATTTTTTAATAAAATTATTGTTGGTGTATTATAATTGTATTATTTTTATCCCAATGCTCTTATCTGATACCCCTGCCTCTCTCCTCCCTTCTCCCATGGTCAATCTCAAACTCATGGTCCACGTTCATGGGTTTTTCACATTACCTTCTCAACTACATCCTTCCCCTTCTCTCCCCCTTTTCCCTCCTCTATGGTCATTGTCATTCTGCTACTTTTATTTTTTCTTTTCATTTATCTTTTTTTAATCTTATTGTGGTTGTATTACATCCATCCCCATTTGCTCCACTCTGTCCCCTTCCCCACCCACCCATTCCCCCCAAAGTCAATCCCATGGACAAACATTGTCCATGTCCATGTTTCCTTTATACTAGGTCCTTGTCTAAGCTGCTCCCCTTCTTTGCCTCTGCCTCCTCCCTCCCCCCAACCCCTTTCACCCTGACCACTGAAGGCCTATTCCTTGTATTCATATACTTGGTTCTGTTTTGCTTATTGTTAGTTTTGCTCATTATTGTCCCGTAATGGGTAAGATCATATGATATTTGTCCTTCACTGACCGGCTTACTTCACTAAGCATAATACTCTCCAGTTCCATCCATGTTGTTGCAAAGGGTACAAGTTCCTTCTTTCTTCCTACTATATAGAATTACATTGTGTGAATGTACCAAAATTTTTTGATCCAATCATCCACTGATGGGCACTTAGGCTATTTCCAGCACTTGGCTATTGTAAATAGTGCCGCTATGCACATAGGTGTGCATAGGTTCTTATGAATTGGTGTTTCAGGATTCTTTGGGTATAGTCCAAGTAGTGGAATTGCTGGATTAAAAGGCAGTTCCATTTTCAGTTTTTTAAGGAAACCCCATACTGTTTTCCACAGTGGCTGCACCAGCCTGCATTCCCACCAACAGTGTATGAGGGTTCCCTTTGCCCCGCATCCTCCCCAACACTTGTTATTTGTTGATGTGTTGATGATTGCCATTCTGACAGGTGTAAGGTGGTATATTATTGTGGTTTTAATTTGCATCTCTCTGATGACTAGCAATGTTGAGCATTCTTTCACATGCCTCTAGGCCCTTTGTATATCTTCCTCAGTGAGTTGTCTGTTCAAGTCCTTTGCCCATTTTTTAATAGGGATGTTTGTCTCCCTGGTGTTGAGTTGCATTAGTTCTTTATATATTTTGAAGATCAGAGCCTTGTTTAAGGTATCATGGGCAATTATGTTTTCCCATAGAGTTGGTTCCCTTTGAATTTTGCTGATATTTTCTTTAGCTGAACAGAAACTTTTCAATTTCATATAGTCCCATTTGTTGATTCATTCTTTGATTTCCTTTGCCCTTGGTGAAGTATCAGTAAACATATTTTTGCATAGGATATCCAAAAGTTTATTGCCTATATTTTTCTCCAGGACCTTTATGGTGGCACTGCTTACGTTTAAATCCTTTATCCATCTTCAGTTTATTTTGGTGTATGGTGTAAGTTGGTGGGTTAGTTTTATCTTTTTGCATGTTGCTGTCCAGTTCTCCCAACACCATTTGTTGAAGAGACTGTTTTTACTCCATTGGATGTTCCTTCCCCCTTTGTCAAATATTAGTTGACCATAGATTTCTGGGTTAATTTGTGGGCTCTCTATTCTGTTCCATTGATCTATATGTCTATTCTTATGCCAGTACCAGGCTGTTTTGATGACAGTAGCCTTGTAGTATTGTTTGAAGTCCGGTATTGTGATTCCTCCTACCTTGTTCTTCTTTCTCAAGATTATGGTGGCTATTGGTGGGTATTTTTGGATCCATATAAATTTTCAAAGTATTTTTTCTATTTCGGTGAAATCTGTCATTGGTATTTTAATGGGGATTGCATTGAATCTGTAGATTGCTTTGGGTAGTATGGACATTTTAATGATGTTAATTCTTCCCATCCACGAACATGGTATATGCTTCCATTTATTTGTGTCTTCCTTGATTTCTTTCTTCACTGTTCTGTAGTTTTCTGAATACAGGTCTTTTACCTCCTTAGTTAAGTTGATTCCTAGGTATTTTATTTTTCTTGTTGCTATGGCAAATGGGATTTGTTTCTTCACTTCTATTTCTGTTGTTTCATTATTGGTATACAAAAATGCTTTTGATTTCTAAATATTGACTTTATACCCAGCAATTTTGCTAAATATGCGTATTAGGTCAAGTAAGTTTTTGGTGGAGCCAATCAGGCTTTGTATGTACACTATCATATCATCTGCAAATAATGACAGTTTGACTTCCTCCTTTCCAATTTGGATACCTTTGATTCCTTTTTCTTCTCTGATGGCTATAGCTAGAACTTCCAAGACAATGTTGAATAGAAGTGGTGAAAGTGGGCAACCTTGTCTCATTCCTGATCTTAGGGGGAAAGCTTTCAGTTTTTGTCCATTAAGTATGATGTTGGCTTCAGGTTTCTCATAGATGGCCTTTATGATGTTGAGGTATGCTCCCTCTATTCCCATTTTGCTGAGGGTTTTTGTCATAAATGGTTGCTGCACTTTATCAAATGCTTTTTCAGCATCTATTGATATGATCATATGGTTTTTATCTTTCAATTTGTTGATGTGGTGTATTACATTGATTGATTTACGAAGGTTGTACCATCCTTGCATCCCTGGGATGAAGCCCACTTGATCATGGTGTATGATCTTTGTAATATACTGCTGAATCCGATTGGCCAATATTTTGTTGAGAATTTCAGCATCTATGTTCATTAGAGATATTGGCCTGTAGCTTTCTTTCTTAGTTGTATCCTGCCCTGGTTTGGGGATTAGAATAATATTGGCCCCATAGAAATAGTTTGGGAGTCTTCCCTCTTCCTGAATTTTTTGGTATAGTTTGAGGAAGATAGGAGTTAGTTCTTCTTGAAATGTTTGGTAAAATTCACCTGTGTAGCCATCTGGTCCAGGGGTTTGATGCTTTGGGAGATTTTGGATTACTTCTTTAATTTCACTAGTTGTTATTGGCCTATTCAGGCTTTCTGCTTCTTATGGGTTCAATTTTTGTAAATTATACCTTTCCAGAAAGGTGTCCATTTCATCCAGGTTGTCATATTTTTGTTATATAGTTGTTTGTAATAATTTCTTACAATCTTTTGTATTTCTGAGGTATCAGTTGTGATTTCCCCTCTTTCACTTCTGTTTCTGTTTATTTGGATCCTCTCTCTCTTTTTCTTGATGAGTCTGGATAAGGGCTTGTCAATTTTGTTTACTTTTTCAAAGAACCAGCTCCTGGTCCTGTCGATTCTTCGAATTGTAGTTTGAATCTCTGAGTTACTTAGTTCTACTCTGATCTTGATGATTTCCTTCCTTCTACTTGCTCTGGGCTTTGTTTGTTGTTGCTCGTCTGGTTCTTGCAGCTTTGTGGTTAGGTTGTTTTTATAAACTTCTTGTAACCTTTTTTGGAAGGCCTGTATTGCTATAAATTTCCCCCTGAGAACTGGCTTTGCTGTATCCCATAGGTTTTGGGCTGTTGTGTGTTCATTGTCATTTGTTACCAGGAACACTTTGGTTTCATCTTTGATCTCATTGTTGACCCCTTCATTGCTTAAAAGCATGTTATTCAGTCTCCATGAGTTAGAGAATTTTGGTGTTTTTCCCTTGAATTTGGTTTCTAGTTTCAAGCCATTGTGATCTGAGAAGATACTTTGTATGATTTCAATTTTCCTGTATTTGTGGAGGCTTGTCTTGTGACATACCATGTGGTCTATCTTGGAGAATGATCCATGTGCATTTGA
>PVIW01009509.1:6996-51568 GCA_004026585.1 Noctilio leporinus
AGAAAGAAAGAAGGAACTTGTACCCTTTGCAACAACATGGATGGAACTGGAGAGTATTATGCTTAGTGAAATAAGCCAGTCAGTGAAGGACAAATATCATATGATCTCACCCATTACGGGACAATAATGAACAAAACTAACAACAAGCAAAACAGAACCAAGTATATGAATACAAGGAATAGGCCTTCAGTGGTCAGGGAGAAAGGGGTTGGGGATAGCAGGGAGGCAGAGGCAAGAAAGGGGAGCAGCTTAGACAAGAACCTAATATAAAGGAACCATGGACATGGACAACAGGTGGGATTGACTTTGTGGGGGAATGGGTGGGTGGGGAGGGGGACAGAGGGGAGCAAAAAGGGGATAGATGTAATACAACAACAATAAAATTTTAAAAAATTAAAAAAAAATAATAATAACTATGTTTATGTATTTACATATAAGAATAAATTGATTTCAAAATTAAAAAAAATGTTTTTGAACACCCAGCATGCATTAAAAATGTTTATAGTTGAGTGCTGGCTGGTAGCGCAGTGGATAAGGCACCAGCCTATGAACCCAAAGGTCATTGGTTTGATTCCCAGCCAGGGCACATAACCAGGTTGCAAGCCAGGTCTCCAGCCAGGTCCTTAGTTGGAGGCAGGTGAAAGGCAACCATACATTAATGTCTCTCTCCCTTTCTGCCTCTCTCTCTTCTTCTCTCTCTGAAAATAATAAATAAAATCTTTAAAAAAAGTGTTTATAGTTGTATTTTAGGCAGTATTTTTATGTGTTTGAAGCGAGAGAAGCTCTTGTTAGTTTAGTCCTTCATTATGCAAAATTAAGAAGTAAGAAAAGCTTTAAAGTTAGTATGTACATGTGGAGAATTTAAAAATAATCCTCTGGGGCCAGGCATAGAGCTAAATGCAGGATGGAGGGAGAATGGTGGGACATAACCAATTGAGGAAGAATCAGATCATCAAAAAGCATACTCAGATTAGGAAAATTCCTACAAAAGCAATGTAATACATTTAAAAATAAATAAAAGAAAGAAAGAAAGAAACAATTTAAACAGGGGAAGGGTATGACCAGGCCTGTATTTTAGATAGACTATTTTAGGTGCTCTATGCGATCGAAGTTAGTCATTATTTTTGCATGAAGCCAGGACCTCTGCTATATCTCTTTGAGCAGTTATGATTCCTGAAAAAATTTTCCAAAGCTCATTAAATAGTCTTCAAATTTTCTCTATTGGTTTAATGACCATGAACATATGCCACTTACATGATTAGGAAAAAAAGTCTATAAAAATAAATTTAAGATCCCTGGCTCCTAATTAAAGATATATTCCTATATTCAGTAAGGAAAAAAACAAAACAAAACCAAGGGATCCATGGTATATGACTATAAAACTGAAGGAGATGAACACCAACGAAATGAAAGAATGCCTTTGTAGTAATACTGTTCACAAAAGCAAGGTAATCTTGCAGGCTTTGCTGCCTTTGATTGAGGAGCTCACATCAGCCCTTTTCAATGTGTGAGTCTCCTTTTAGGTTTCTGCAGGGAACTGACCCCATCACCTTGCATGTATTTCAATTTGATATAAAGCACCTGGTAACGGTGGGCTATGAGAGTAAATCGAGGGGCTGATTCTCTGTTAACTCCCACCCACACCGGTCTGCCTTTTTTCTGAACTTATTCCATGTACCTTGGCATTTGTTTTCCAGTTATTAAAACAGTATTTCTAATGAATACATTTTATTAGGTTTTTACTAGATTCCAGGGATTCATTATGTTCTGTGTACATAAGTACATTATGGGTGTAGTATCATTTAGTTTTAACAACTCTAGGAAGTTAAGCATTATTTTTCCCATTTCGCAGATGAAGCAACAGAAGTTGGTAAATAACTTGCACAAGATAACCCAGCTATTCATTCAAAACAAATATTTATCTAGCTTTCAATTAGGTGATTAACATAATGTTTTATTTAACCCTCTCAAAATTTCCAGAAATAGTTATTTTCACCATTTTATAGACGAGGAACCTGCATAAGAGATATTAAGTAACTTGCCTAAAGTCATATACTGATAAGCATGAGTTTATCAGTCATGTCTGACTTCTCCAAATTCCATACTCTAAATCATTTATTTTTAATCTGACTTGACCATTTATTCCTAAATAATAAGGATCTGCTCCCACACTACCTAACACATACTGAAGGTGAAGGAAAATATGTTTATGTAAGAGTGCCAAAAAATTCATTAATGATTACCAGAGAAATCCAAGGAGAGACAATGCAAGGGTATCTTATTATCTAACATCACTGGGGAATAAAAGTGTGATATGAGTGCATCTTTCCAGATACCTCAAATAAAAGTGTTTACATGTCAACTATTTTTAATGAAAACCCTCCTAGTGAGAACTAGGCTGCTTTTTTTTTACACAAGGTGATCAATGTAATTTAATCTATTCTTAAGAAGTCAGGATCATTATCAGAAAATCATTTGTAAATTTACTAATATAAGGTTGCTAATAAAAATGTGTTTACAATAGCTCATCTCTACATGAAAGTCTTGAGCTCTTAACTAACAGCTTTAACTCATTTATTCTGACAAGATATGTGCTCCAGCAGTAACATTTTGACATTTGAAGTTTCTAGTTTCTTTGGACTGGTAAAAACAGACTCAAGCCCCAAAGAGTTATGTGTAAAGTAAATAGAATCAAGGTTACCAAATAGATCTGGAGGATAAATGGAATGGCTCTAGTTTTGCTCTTTCGGGGCCTCCTAAATTTACTTTCAAGTATTTTGTTTGTTTCTTAGCTTGTTTGCAAAGTCAAAGTGGAGCCAGGTTGGCACTGCCAAAAATCTGATTCTTGATAAGTGGAGTGTTTTATTTTTTTACCTGATTTATTACTATTATCCTGGTTATAATGATAATAACAGCAAATAGTTTTGATCAAACATTATTCTCCTTTTTTGTTGATTTCTATCTTTTAATTCATTAAACTTAAGCTATTACCTGGATGGTAGCACAACGGATAAGGCGCCAGCCTGCGAACCCAAAGATCACAGGTTCGATTCCCCAGCCAGGGCACATAACCGGGTTGCAAAACAGGTCTCCAGTCAGGTCTGTGGCTGGAGGCAGCTGAAAAGCAACCACACATTGATGTCTCTCTCCCTCTCTGTCTCTCTCTCTTCTCCTCTTTCTAAAAATAATTTAAAATAAAATCAAAAATAAAATCTTGAAAAAAAAAAAACCTTAAACTATTAATAGAATGAATGGGGGTTATGAGATGGGGTGGGCAAAGTAGAGT
Source organism: Noctilio leporinus (assembly GCA_004026585.1). NCBI lineage: Eukaryota > Metazoa > Chordata > Mammalia > Chiroptera > Noctilionidae > Noctilio > Noctilio leporinus. The sequence continues at coordinate 10,283 of PVIW01009509.1, forward strand.
GGTGCTGGAAAAAGTTGGACATCAGCCTGGCTGGTGGCCCAGTGAATAAGGCCCCAGCCTGCAAACCCAAAGGTCACTGGTTCAATTCCCCAGCCAGGGCACATAAACAGGTGGCAAGCCAGGTCTCCAGCCAGATCCATAGCTGGAGGCAGGTGAATGGCAACCATACATTGATGTCTCTCTCCCTCTCCACCTTTCTCCCTTCCCCTCTTTCTGAAAATAATAAATTAAAAAATCTTAAAAAAAAAAGTTGGACATCAAATTTAAATAACATTAGTTATTTAATATGAAAATTTCATATTTCAATTGAAGATATTGGAACTCTGAGGTCAAGAAAGACTTAATTTAAGTGGCTAATTGGAGGCAGAACTCAGGACGAAACCTCTAAAAATGAATTCCCATGTTCTTTTAGTGTTACTATTATTTGCATAATAGAGTCATTGCAGATTTCATTTCCTTTTCGAATGGCTTGTAATGATGGTCTATAATTTATTCTCATTGTTTTACATCTTTAGGACAATCAAATTTATAGGTGTGAAAAGAAAAAAAAGACAAAATCCTGAGTATCATTGAGCACAGAAAACAAAGAAAGTTCATGTAAACTAGTCAGTTACAAATATTTTTTGCTCACCTCTTTCTGTGTATTAGGAACCCAGAAAGTCTATTAACCGTGAAATTTCATTTTAAACTTGATATTAGTCTATTTAATGAATCATTCATTTTTTCACTTAAGACAGGATTCTTGAGTGATTCCGTGCTTCCAAGCACTCTTCTAAGGGCATGGCATACTTCAACAAACAAAAGAGGCAAAAATCCTATTGTGTAGTTTATATTTTTATAAGGGAAACCAATAATAGACAATAAATGTAGCATGCAAGTAACTTTTATAGTATGTTGGAAATGTTATGAAGAAAAGAAAGAGCTGAGTAGAGAAAGCTGAATGGGTGTATGAGAGGAACAGGCAGGTGGAAGTGTTGGCAGGTAGTGATACCCAAAATTAATTATACTCACCTCAGTATTAAATTATCTTTAACTTTGCCATGTAGGTGTCATCCTTGTAGCTGTATTATCAACTTCTATGCCTTAGATTTTATATTATGGTTTCCATAATCCTTAGCACAGATCTGACCTCATGGTAGGAGTTCAATAAACACTTGATGATTTAATATATGCTTATTCTATTTCATAGATATCCTTCATTTAATTTTTTTAGATTAAAATTGGCCTTTGGAAATGACTTGTTAAATGAACTTTAAATGTTCATTAAAAAAATCAGTTTTTTCTTAATCAGTTAAAGTATTTGAGGAGAAAGCTTTTGCTCCCTTTATTGGCCCCTACAAATAAAAAGTCAGACATTCCAAAGCCAAAGTTTTCCATTACATAGGATTCCTAATGCTTTGCTTTGGTGTCAGCATGAAGGCCAAAACTTCTTCATAACTGGAAGCAGGGCATTAGGTAGAAGACAGGGGCAGCAGAGTAGACAACTTAGAATCCAGAATTGCACATGGAGCCCAACAAATGATGGCCAATCTCTGTTTCTTGGATATCATTAATCCATGAAAGATAGCCTGGAGATTCCAGTCAGCTGTAAAAGGGGTTGTGGGATCATCAGGCTTTGGAGAATACTATTCATTTACATGATAAATAGAGGCAGAACTAAAAATGAGGTCTTTCCCATGTTCTTCCAACATTACTATTATTTCCATAATTGAGTCATTATAGAGTTCATTTTCTTTGGAATTTAGAATAACGTAGAAATGACTTTAGACTGCAATTGGGGTTCTAGCTGGCAAGGAACAGGATAAACTGTGGCATCATTGCTCAGTTGTGACAATAAATACAACCTGATACCATGAGCTAAAACAGAAATCAGGAAAAGCCAAACCACTCTGTATTTCATAACATTTTAGTTTTATAATAATGATGGTGATAATAAAAGCTGACATTTCATATTTACCATGTGGCAAGCTCTCTCCTGCATGATTTACATGCATTAATTCACTGAATCCTCCAAACATTTCTACAAGGCAACACTTTAACTATTTCCAATTTACAAATGAGGAAATCTGAGACAAAGACTTAATAAAGAACTAGTTTCTATAAAGGTGAGGGTTTATTTTTGGGTTCTCTATTCTGTTCCATTGATCTATGTATCTGATTTTATGCCAGTGTGAGGCTGTTTTGATTTTAATGGATTTGTAGTACAGTTTGATATCAAGTATTGTGATCCTTTGTAAAATGAGCTTGAAAGCCTTCCCTCATTTTGAATTTTTTGAAATTATTTAAGAAGAGATGTTCTTCCCTGAAGGTTTGGTAAAATTCACCTGTGAAGCCATCTGGTCCAGAGCATTTGTTTGTTGGGAGTTTTTTGATTATTGCTTCAATTTCATTCGATGTAATCTGTCAATTCGGATCTTGATTCTTCCTGGTTTAAATTTGGAAGGTTGTATGTTTCTAGTAATTCATCCATTTCGTCCAGGTTGATGGCATATAATTGTTCATAATACTTTCTCAGTATCATTTGTATTTCTTTGGTATCAGTTGTTATTTCTACTCTTTCATTTCTTATTTATTTATTTGGGTCCTTTCTCTTTTTTCCCTGATGAGTGTGGTTAAAAGTTTATCAGCCCTGGCTGGTAGCGCAGTGGATAAGGTGTCAGCCTTCGAACCTAAAAGTCACAGGTTCGATTACCCAGCCAGGGCACATAACAAGGTTGCAAACCAGGTCTCCAGTCAGGTCTGTGGCTGGAGGCAGGTGAAAAGCAACCATACGTTGATGTGTCTCTCTCCCTCTCTGCCTCCCTTCCCCTCTTTCTGAAAATAATTTAAAATAATAATAAATAAAAAATTAAAAAAAAGTTTATCAGTCTTGTTTACATCTTTTTAAAGAAGTGACTCTTGGATTCATTGATCTTTTATATCAGATTTTAGACTCCTAATTTATTTCTTCTATGATCTTTATTATTTCCTTCCTTCTACTATGTTTGGGCTTTGTTTGTTGTTCTTTTTCAAGTTCCTTTAAGGGAGAAGTTAGATTGTTTATTTAAGTTTTTCTAGATAGCTCTGTAATGCTGTAAATTTCCCTTTTAGGATTGCTCCCCCAGTGTCCCACAGATTTTGGATTGTTGTGCCCTCATTTTCATTTGTTTCAAGGTATCTTTAATTTCTTCCTTGATCTTATTGTTGACTCATTTATTGTTTAATAACAATTTACTTAGCTTCCATATTTTTGCATGTTTTTCAGTGTTCTTCTTGTGATTGGTTTCTAGCTTCATAGCATTATGGTCAGAGAAGAAGCTTGATATGATTTCAGTTTTCTTAAATTTATTGAGACTTGTTTTGTGTCCTAACATGTCTATCCTAGAAAACATTCATGTGCACTTGAAAAGTATGTATATTCTACTCTGAGTGAAATGCTCTGAATACATCAATTAAATCTATTTAATATAGTCTGTCATTTAAGGCCACCATCTCCTTGTTGATTTTCTGTCTGGAAGGTCTATCCATTGAAGTGAATGGGGTGTTAAAATCTCTGACTATGACTGTAGTTTTGCTAATCTCACCTTTGATGTCCATCAAGATTTGCTTTACTGCCCTTGTTGGGGTGGCTCAGTAGATTGAGCACTGGCCTGCAAACCCAAGTGTTGCTGGTTTGATTCCCAGTCAGAGCATATACCCAGGTTGCAAGCAGGTCTCCAGCAAGGTCCCCAGCTGGAGGCAGGTGAAAGGCAACCATAATGCTTCTCTCCCTTTCTTTCTCCCTCCCTTCCTTTCTCTTTAATAATAAGGTATAAAGTCTTTAAAAAAAAAAAAAGATTTGCTTTACATATTTAGGGTGCATCTATGTTGGGTATATAAATGCTTGCTAGGATTATATTTTCTTGTTGGATTGTTCCCTTTATCATTATGTAGTGTCCTTCTTTGTCTCTTACTATAATATTAGACAGAGGAAGCAAACACTTAAAGTGGGCTAAGGATAGTTTATTCAATAAATAGTGTTGGGAAAATTGACAGATAGGTGCAGAAAAATGAAACTAGATTACCTTATTACACCACACACAAGAATAAATTCAAAATGGATCAAATACTTAAATGTTAGACCCCAAACTATAAAAATCCCAGAAGAAAACATAGGCAGCAAAATCTTAGATATTGCTCATAGCAATTTTTTATTGGGTATATCTCCCAAGCAGGGAAATCAAAAGAAAAAAAAAAAAAATGGGACTACATAAACCTAAAAAGGTTTTGCACAGCAAAGGAAAACATCAACAAAATAAAATGACAATGCACAGAATGAGGGCTTATATTCACCAGTACATCTGATAAGGAGTTAATATCCAAATTTATAAAGTACTTACAAAACTCAACACCAAAAATATAAACAATCTCATTAAAAAATTGGCAAAGGTTCTGAATAAACACTTCTCCAAAGAGGATATACAAATAGCCAATAGACATATGAAAAGATGCTCAAAATCACTAATCATCAGAGAAATGCAAATTAAAACCACAATAAGATACCATTTCACATCTGTTTGAATGGCTATCATCAATAAACCAACAAACAGCAAGTGCTAGCCAAGATGTGGAAAAAGGGGAACCTTTTCTAATTTTTGGTATAACTATTGCAGAAAGAAGTATGGAGGTACCTCAAAAATTAAAAAGGGATCTGCATTTTGATTCAGCGATCTCACTTGTGGGACTATATCTAGTGGAAACCAAATGCTAATTTGAAAAATTAGAAGCACCCCTAAGGTCTTTGCAGAATTATCGACAATCACCAAGGTATGGAAGCAGCCCAAGTGTCCATCAATAGGTGGATAAAACAACTATGGGACTTTTACACAATGGATTTCTACTTGGCCATAGAAAGGAAGAAAATTTTACCCTTTGTATCAGTATGGATGGACCTGGAGAACATTATGCTGAGTGAAATAAGCTAGTCAGAGAAAGAGAAATACCCTGTAATTTTACTCATATGTGAAATCTTACGAACAAACTAAGCTAACAAAGTTTGTAACAAACTAAACTAAACTAAGCAAAAGAAAGACTCATAGATGGACAGCAGATGACAGTTAGTTGTGGGGGTGGATTACAGAGTAGAGATAATGCACAAAAAGGGGAAAAAACTCATGGGTATGGACAACAGTGTGGTAATTGCTAAGAGAAGGGTAGTATAAGGGGACTAAATGATAATGGGGAAAAATACAATAAAAATTAAATGAAATAAAGAACTAGTTTCATGATCACTCAGTAAGTCATAGAGCCAGAAGATAAATGTATTCTTGGTTCTTGGACCTGGAAGATACCTTAGGTACTTGCTATGTGTTGTACATGGGTCTGCAGTAAGGCTTCACCTGGGAGCTGTGTTAGCCATGTAGACATGCAAGTCTCACCTGAATTTTCTAAACTAGCGTCTGTATGTTAGATTTCCTAAACCTGATCCATATGCACAGTAGAGTTTAAGAAGTGCTATTATCCCCGGTAATTGTTTGCATAGCCTTTTGCTTCCAAGATAGGAAACTCAATAACTCACAGTCATCATATTATTCTGTAGGAGGGCTTTTAGTAATTTTCTTAAGAAAAATTCTCCATATTTCAGCTTTTCTATTCCTTTTACCTTTATATCTTTATTTTTTATTTTTAAACCATATATAAGGTTAGCGCTTCTTTTCATGATATCCCTTTAGCATTTGAGCATAGCTATCAGTTTGGATAGGGCATTACCATTCTCATCCCCTGCCTATGTTTTCAACCTTCATGTACCCACAGGTGACAACAAAACATCCAAATTTCTTTTAATATTTAAAAGGCCTGATTTCTATCCTGGATGCATTTCAGTATATCAATTCTTTCAAGACACAAACTGAATTCTAGGTGTGATCAGTTACCTCTATTATACTGGGAGTATTTCTTCCATCTCAGGCTATTCTTGGGGGGCTTGCCTTTGCTGTTTATATTTGAGAAATAGTGTTGTTGTATTTATGTTTATGTTGTATTTAATTTTAAAAGTCCTCCAATTATGCCTTCCACACATTCTCTTGCTGTGCAAGATAAAGTTTTAGTCTATACTGTTGTCTTTTATCTTCTGACCTCTCTCTGACAGTGAACTGACTTGAAAACTTCCTTGTTCACTTATTACCAAACTTACTGACAGCTTTATTAAAGGTCAAAAATCCTAGATCTTCCTCCAAAACCAGATATTTGCCAGTGGGAATATTTCAGTTTTCTGTTTTGCCTTTAGGAATCCTACAGGTATAACTTAAGATTTTGTGTAGTAGGTTAGTATTATTTTGATCACTTGGATAAAAAATCAGAATCTATTCTGGGAAATTACCTTCTCTGTAGACATTTTTTCTAGTGGTCTAAATGAAAACAAACATGTATATGGTTAGAATTATGTTTTTAAGAATTCAAGATTTCATATTTGAAGGTTGTCAAACTATAGAAGTATCATCAAAGAAATTGTTAAAAATTAAAATTCCCAGATCAATTGGGTCTAAATCACAAAGTCTCAGGTATGGGCTAGGAATTTTCATTTTTAACAAGAATCTCACAAAGACAAATAGTTTACAGACTACAGTTTAAAGATCTAGATCTTTCATAGAATTATTTAGTTTCTTCATCCAATTTATTGGCACCTACATCATGCAGAGTGTTTAATTTATTTGGCAGGGAGTAATCATCATTAACCACTATTCACTAAATGACTTAATTAAAATTAGGTGTTGAAGCTTTCAAAAATGGGGACCTTTACATATACTGTCATTGTCACTCAGGTTCACCAAGAAAAAACTTATAGAAAAAATGAGTTCAACAGAAGGGAGAGGCCACAGTGTTCTTAGTGTTCCAAGAACTACTGAGAATATATTTGTCCTTGACACTTTAAACACATGCACAGTGTCATTGTCAGTAGCTGTGTATTTAAATACAAATAAGGAGATATAAATGTAAGATAGGAAGCTAAAAATCTTATGTACTATCCCCATGCTATAATTTTCCATTTCCTTTCTAAGACATTTCCCCTGATAAGAAACTTTATGAAAGAGCTTTACTGTATATATGAATAGTCCAAGTGTATAAACTAGACTCAAATTTATTACATATCTTTCCAAATTTAAATGGGTTGAAAAATGGGTCAAACAGACATAAATACTATTATGTATTTTACTATTACCTATTTTTAGAGGTTGGACTTAGGTAACTACTGCTTTACTTCAATTTAGTAAAACTCATGATTAAACTAAAATGGTAAATTAGCTCCAAGAATGGGTGCACTCTGAGATTCTGAATTTATTCAGGTGTTATCCATTTATTTAATGTTGGGTGAGCACAACAAAATGCATATGTGAAAAGTTATAGTTTAATTGAAAAGCATGTAGCATAACTTAACTAGACCCTGATGCATCATGCTAAAAGTAGCAGCATGTAAGGCTAAGTTTTAAAAAATCTAATTATAAAGAGAACTATGGTAAAAAGTTCAGCCAATGCCTCCAAGCCAATAGTTAGTTTTTTCAATGGGCATTGCCTATATATTTGATAATTTCCAAAACCTGGAACTGTATAACATTGATACAGACAAGTTAAATAGAAAACACACACAGACACACACAGACCAAGAGAACCTCCTTACAAATCAGCAGTCACTTGCTTTACAAATTCTTCTGAGTACACATAATCTAGTTCACGTGTCATTTGGCTCTCATTCAGGAGTTTTTTTACCCTCAGACTAGAATGGATAAATAAGATTTTCACCTGGTAGAAATCACCCTATGTTCATCATTGGAAATTTATGTCAAAATGTAAACTTTCTGGTATTAAGAAATGGCCTTAGACATAATAAGTCAGCAGACACAAAGAATAAGAACTCTCGTCCCAGTAAGCCGTAATGCCTTACTCTGATGGGTTTTCGTGAGTGAAGGGATGTTCTGTCCTGCCTGTTTTTTGTAGATCTGTAAGTTAGTGGTGATTTGGCTCAATGTGGGAGATAGAATAATGAGTCATCTTTCATCTGCTTTCCTAAATAACTTATCTTTCTTCAAACTACAATAGATGGTGGGCAATCATCTTATTAGAACTCAGAACTGGGAAGCTTTATCCTGAGCTTGCTTTCTTCTTTTCTGGAATATTCATTGACCTTTATTTTTGTTCAGGTGATCTTTAAAACATTCAAAGCAAATCAACAGCTTTTTTTTAGAAGTGAAGAGCCCTTGAACCAGAGCATTGGCCTTCAAGGCACCTAGAGCTGACAGGACACTGGATTAAATAAGGAGATTCTCTTGAGGGGTGTGTGTGTGTGTGTGTTTATGTAGTTTACTTGTCCATATCAATTAAATGTTATATAGTGCTCTGATTAACTTTGGCAATCTTTGCTTGAATGTGACTTTCTTTCCATAATGAACTCCTTCATATATCAAATATGCTAAATATTCATGTCATTAAGAACACTTGTAAATTTTGATTGTAGAAATCCAGTCTTATAACAAATTTTGAATGTGGAAACCTAGTTTTGCAACTGAAAATTCCAGCCTTGGATTATCAAAAGTATTCAATAACTTTTCTTAGATGAAGAATTCTAAACTTAGCAACTTTTAATTTGGTTGATATTCATTCCATTTAGTTGTCACATATTTTCTTTGCTTCATACTGGGACCAAATTCAGCCTTAAATTGGCATTAAAGTTTTAGATGTGGGTATAAATATAGATAACATCATATAACACACCAGATAATTTTGCTACCATAGATGAGGAAGGTCATTCTTAAACTCACCATGAACATATTCAAATCAGATATTGTAACTTAAACATGTGGGGAATGGGATATAAACCTCACTTCTGTTCAATCATTGGTTCCAAAGTTGACTTGGGGAATAGAGAGGCTAACTTGTTGGTTACTAAAATCTCTATTTTGTCTATGTTTAAGTTTAATATACTAGAGATGATTTTAATGTTAAGTGAAATCACTTTTTATTTCTTAAAGCTAATACATTAAGAAAAATCTCTAATAGGTCATGTTGATATAGCCAAAACAGTTATTCAACATAAAGCACTGTAAATAGGTTAAGATTTTCATCCAAACTCTGTTGCTAAAACCTTCAATTCATCTGTGAAGTCTCTTTGCAAAAGTTTTAAGACTATAGTTAACTATTGTAATTCAATGAGATAAAGCAATTAGAGACATGAAAATGGAAAGGACAAGGTAGAATTGTCTCTATTCGCAGGTAATATGACTACACACCTGAAAAATCCAAGAGAACCAACTGGAAAACTACTACAAACAATAAAAAAATTGAGTAAGTTTAGAATGTTACAAAATAATAAAAAAAAAAACTTATAACATTTATATATGTAACCAACAACCAGTTTGAATATATGAATAATGAGTCTGTTTTAAAAAGAAACAAAGTTTAAAATACATAAGTTTAATTTAAAATTGTGCTGGATCTTTATGAAGAAAACTATAACTATATGACTGAAATACCAAAGAGAAGACTTGAGTAAATAGGACAAACTCAGGTTTGAGGATAGAAAGTTAATTGATAAATTTAGCACAAATTCCAATGAAATTACCAACTTGATTCTATTAAGGATTTACTTTAAAAATAGCTTTAAGACATCCAAGGAACCTTTGAATGAGAAGACTAATAAGACCAGACTAGAGCTATCAGCTGTAAAGCATATATTCTTAGTAATTAAAATATGGGGGCACAAACATACACAAACCAATGTAATAAAATAGGAAGTTGAATAATATTGAAGGGGTGTAATATGTGAACAAGGTAACACTTCAATCAATAGGGAAATGATGGTCCAAAAATAGTGTTGAGGCAACTGGATGAGCATCATTTCTCATAACATACGATGTCCAGGAAATATTGAGCCACTGTCAATATGATTAAAAATACTTTCAGGACACAACTTCATATATCATAATATACTACAATTGGATGAAAATTTTAATTGTAAAAAAGTATATAAGTAATAAAATGACAAAAGCTAAAGATTTATGTACTCATGACTCAAAATCCAACAGAAATAAAAGAAAGCTCAATGTCGTGGACTATGTAAATATCAAAAACTTTTCATGGCACCAGGGGCTATCAAGAGAGATTCCAAAGAGAGAAATGCAATGAAAGTCAGATTCTAAACCCTTTTTACACTCATTCAGTTGTCATATATATGCCTCTTCTCACTCTCAGGGAACCACTCATATTACTTTATTATTTATCCTGCCATAGTTTTCCCTAATAATATTTAAGAAAATACATAAATAAATGTTACTAATCTCCTATTATATACAAAGAAAATATTCTATATACATTAGTTTATAGCATCTTGATGTTTTCATTCCATAATATACCTTGGAAATCTTTCTGAATAAGTATATAGAGTTTACTCATTCTTTTTGTAAATACCTGATATTCTATTGTGTGGATATGCCATTATTAATTTAAATGTACCTCTTTGATGGAATTTTTAGGTTGTTTTCAATCATTATTCTCATGAAAATATTAGAAATGCAAGTGACTATTTAAAACAATATCTTGGCACAGTTCTTAGAAATATGACATTCCCATTCAGAAAATAGGCTTTGCAAGAGGTGTTATAAAAATCCTGAAGGCATATTATAATTAAGCTATGAAAGACATTGTTGATAAGATATAATAGTTCCCCTCCAAAAGAATCTTACAAGCAAATTTACTATGATGTGACAGGCAGTGTTAAGATTCTATCTTATATAAAGTGAATATGAAATTATAATCATTATAATGATCAAATTACAGTAATTAGTACATAGAGCTGAGAATTTATCTGTGCCAATTCCACACACTAAAATAATTTAGGCAATAGTTATCTTATCAGTCACAATCCTTCCTAGGGAAAAAAATAATGACAACTCTATAACACTCTATTTTGAACTATGTGGCACAGATCTTGGCAAATATTATTTTTAAATGATGGCAGCAGAAAGAGGTTTGTGACATAACATATTACAATGGGTTCATTCATTCATTTTGGCACATCTACCTATTAATTACTTCAACCTTTCTACCAATAGGGTTAACCTGATTACTCATGAGGAATAAGAATCAGCATTTTATGTGCATATTTTCCAAATTTTTGACCAAAGATTTCTAAAATATTAAAGGATACATAGTATGATATATATTGTGTTATTATATGGTATAATATCATAATATCATACCATGTATTATCATGGTATGATAATATATATTATTCTGTCCAGAAAATGTCCAACTGTTGCTAATATAATGAAAATGGTTTGCACAGCATCAATGTAACCTAGTAACTAAGGAGAGTGGACTGAAATACACATGCATAAACAATGATCACTTTACTGTACTAGTCAGTGGGGGTGGTGGACTGTTGAGTGAGGATGTGTACTATGTGGCTATGGCATTCAAAATGGCTGAGCAAGTAGAGCAACAAATCTGCATCAGATTTTCTGTTAAGCTTCAGCATTCCTCAGCAGAAACTATTTGGATGATTAGGAAGGCCACAACTGTGAGCAACTGGTGATTGGCAGCTTTATCACAACAATGTACTCGCTCATGCATCATGTCTCATGCAGAGTTTTTTAGTGAAACATCAAATCACCCAGGTGACTCAGCCCCTCTACAACCCAGATTTGGCACCCTGTAAACTTCTGACTTTTCCCAAAACTAAAATCACCTTTGAAAGGGAAAATATTTCAGATCTTTGGTGTGATTCAAGAAAATACAGTAGGACAGCTGATAGCTTTTGGAGAACTGTGTGAGGTCCCAAGGTGCCTACTGTGAAGGGGACTGAGGTGTCATTGTCCTTCCTATGCACAATGTTTCTTGTATCTTGTCTCTACTTTCTGGATATTACTCGTATATATTGTTTTTTATGATGATTTTGGCCACCTTTGACTTATAATTCCAGTGGTCATAAAAAATGTTATCCTTCTAATGGGATTCTTACTGGGATAGTATGGTGGTAATAATTAATTGTACTGTTTATTCTGTCTCTGGCTTTTGATTTTGAGGCTACAGTAAGAGGTACCTTACCTGAAAAACATCTGAAAATAGAGGATCTGTCTGATTAGTGTCTTGCCTTAATTTTTCCTAGTCATCTAGAAAGCTCTTATCCTGTATATTCATATGGCATGAAACAAAGGTGTGTGATATGTTTAACAGAGATCGTTCATCCTTTGGAAGTTTAGTACTGTATTCATGTGGGTTTGCTGTAACCACTTCTTATCTTCCCATAGCATGAGACAGCGTAGCCTATTTAATATTTTTCAGTTGATTCAATAAACCACTTTGGGAATTTCCTAACTCCTCAACTTTCATAATTAGATTATGAAACACAGTATAATATCTTGTGAACAGGTTTCCAAAGACACATTTGGCAATAATCAACCTTGAACAGTGGCTAGCATTACATTTATGGGCCAGAGGAGAATGGCTTACAGCTCCCCAGAAAGCACTTTAGGGAAGTTCTGGCTGTCACAATCACAGGAGGGCAGAACAGAAACAGTCAGTAGGTCACTACTCAGTGGCAAGGACCGAGACGTTGGGCATGCCTTGGTCAAAATGAAAAAGAACATTCATTCTTTCTTTTAAAGAATGTGTGTTCATGTGGAATGGTGAAGTCGTCTTGCAATTGGTGATTTGTTCAATGTTCACTGCTAAAAATTATTTCAAAATGATAACGACCACATAATATGGAATTGCACAGGGAATGGTGATCAAATCCTGCACAATTTTTCTAGAACAAGAATGAGTGACCTGAGAGATGACCAACAAAAACAATCACAAGAGATCAATGTGGAAAGAACAAAATCTCTGAGGTCAGGCTGAGCTCAGCTAAAATCTCTGCTGTGCCATTTGCTACCTAGTTGCGCGATTTTGAACCAGTTACCTCATGTCTCCTGCTCATTTCCTCATCTGTGAAATGGAGATTGTGGAAACCCCCTTAGGGAGGTTTGTGTGAGGATTCAGTGAGATAATTGCCAAACACCAGACTAGAATATAGCAGAGACTAACAATGTTACAATGTTTCATTTAATCTTTTCTTGTTCTTTCTCTTTACTAATTTTCCATGGAAATGAAAAACCATCAGCAGCATCCACTTGTATTTTTTAATTGTACAATGGTAACTTGATTCAGTTTCTCCCTCTACTCTTATGGCAAGCCAAATCATTTATAAGTCATTCCTATTAGATTTATATGTATATTTTATTATCATTATCAAATCAGACAAATGTCTGGGAAAATAAATTTCACAACAATTAGCAGCTGGACACATTGTATCACCTCTCCATCACTAATATTTTAATATTGTGAGACAGATGTTTCTTTGTCTTCATTTAATCACATTTTTCTCCTTCTGTCATCAGTATAAATGTTGGTCAATCGATCCTTAAACCACATAATCTTTATTGTTTTCTGCAACCACTTCAAATGAGAATATTAGAAGTTACTCCATTTGTTCATGCACAGAATATGATAGTATTTGTAGGCTATTTCAGGTACTTGCTCGACAGGCACCTACATTAAGCAGTATGTGGAACCAGAATTATATATATATATATATATATATATATATATATATATATATATATATAGCTACTGTGGAAAAGCATTGGGAAAAGACAAAAAATCAACTTGATTCAAAACTAGACAGGTATTCTACCATGAAGAGACAAATGAAGGTTCTTGAGTTGGGGAGAAAAATTACAAGGTCAGGCAAAACCCAATGTATTGTGAACTATAGCCAAAATATCAGAGACTAAATTCAACCTCAAATTCACTTTTTAAAAAAAGATTTTACTCATTACTTTTAGAGATGGGCCGGGAGGGAGGAAGAAAGAGAGAGAAGCATCAACATATGGACACCTTTCACCTGCCTCCAGTTGGGGACCTGGCTGGAGACCTGGCTTGCAACCTGGTTCTTTGCCCTGACTGGGAATGGAAACAGGGACCTTTGGGTTCACAAGTCAGCACCAATCCACCAATCCACTGTGCCACATCAGTCAGGGCTCACTTTTTAAATGTTGAAATTGGAGTTTAATCATAAAGGGAATTGATATATCCTGTAAAGGCAAAATTCTAATTGTGAAACAGAAAGCAGTAATGGAAGGTGTCAGTTCTTCTGTCTTTCCTTATCGCTTGATCCCCATTTCTCTCCTTTCTCCTCTCCTTGCTTCTCAACTCTTTATCATAAGATTGTTTACTTAAAATGTCATCTAACAGATATATGCAAAAAATGACACTAAACTATCCTCTTACATCATGCACATGAATGAACTTAAAATAAATCAAAGACTTAAATGTTAAACTCAAAACTATAAAAATCTTAGAAGAAAACATAGACAGTAAAATATCTGACATTTCTCATAGCAATATTTTTTTCTGATATATCTCCTCAGGCAAGGGGAACAAAAGAAAAAAATAAATAAATGAGACTACATTAAACTAAAAAGTTTTGTACAGCAAAGGAAACCATCATCCAAATGAAAAACAACCCACTGAATGGAAGACCATATGTGTATTTGCCAATGATACATCTGATAAGGGGTTAATATCCAAAATTTATAAAAAACTTATAAAGCTCAACGCTAAAATTGAAAACCATCCAAATAAAAAATGGGCAAAGAAACTGAATTGACAGTTATCCAAAGAGGACATCAGATGACCAATAGACATATGAAAAACTGCTCAACATCACTTATCATCAGGGAAATGCTAATTACAACCACAATGAGATACCACCTCAAACCTGTCAGAAAGGCTATCATCAATTAATTCACTAACAATAAGGTGAGTGAGGATGTGGAGAAAAGGGAACCCTTGTGTACTGTTGATGGGAAATGCACATTGGTGCAGCCACTGTGGAAAGCAATATGAAGATAGCTCAAAAAATTAAAAATGGAACCACCTTAAACCAAACAATCCCAACCTGGGAATATATTGAAGAAACCTGAAATACTAATGAAAAAGAATATATACACCTTATGTTCATTGCAGTGTTGTTTAAAATAGCTAAGATATGAAAGTAGCCCAAGTGCCCATCAGTATATAAGTGAATAAAAAAGCTGTGGTACATTTACACAATGGAATATTACTTGGATATAAAAAAATGAAGAAATAAGTAAGATATTATCTTTTGCAATAGCATGAATGGGCCTGGAGTATATTATGATAAGTGAAATAAGCCAGTCTGAGAAAGACAAGTACCATTTTATTTCACTTTTATATGAAATCAAATGAACAAAATAAATGAACAGACTAGATAGAAACAGACTTATGAGATACAGAAGACTGACAGCTGTCAGAAGGGAGAGGGCATTGGAAGGCTGAATGCAAAAGGTAAAGGGTTAAGAAAAAAAAAAACCCTCATAGATACATAGTATGGTGATAGAAAAGGGGGCAAGGAGGTAGGAAGCAGGTAAAGGGGGGACACATGGTGATGGAAGGAGACTTGACTTGGGGTGGTGAATATATAATACAATATACAGATGATTTATTATATAATTGTATATCTGAAACCTATAGAATTGTATTAGCCAATGTCACCCTAATAAATTCAATAGAAATTTTAAGACTGTCAGTTGAATTGATGCAGAAAATTTGAAAACTTGTGGAGAAATCAAATGCCACTTGCTGCTGTTTGATGGGTCCCTGTGGTTGGTCTGATTCCAAGTCCCGCCAACTTAGTAACAACCAGAGACACTATAGCCTTAAGTGGGGAGATGCCGCTTTGGTGTGGACACTGGAATGGAGACAACACCTGAGGCCTGGAAAGAGAAAATAAACAGAGGTAAATGACCAAGCTTATTTTGGCAGGGTGTGCGAAAACACAGACTAAATGTCTAACCAATCTGATAGGATTAGGAGAAGTCCTGCACTTTTATACAGCAACCAAATAGGAACTAGAAACCTGACATGTAGGAAGCAAGGGAGGAAAGAAAAAGGTGGGACACAGAACAAAACAGAGCGGTGCAGAATTGCTTTATGTCTACTTGTAGCGCCTAATCAGCCACCGACCGAAAGCTGTAGTCAGAAAGCCAACTCTTTTACATTGCAGTTTGGCTGGAGTTCTACCCCACTAAAATAAGAGAGAAAGTTCACAGAGACTTTCAGCAAACCTCCATTTTCAACAATATTTGGACTCAAAAATAAATGTGAGCATCCAACTCGAGGAGAAAATCTGAAAGTCAAACAGTTCAGCCCATTCATTTCACAGATGAGAAAATCAAAGTCCAGAGAAAATAAATGATGTTTCCATTCCCACTTTGCTAGCTGAAACAGAGCAAGGAAGAGAACGTAGGAGTCCTGGCTCTTGATTTAAACTACGTTCCCCTTTACACACCTTCCACTCACAGTGAGCACAGCAATAGCTTCTCCTCCCCTCCCCAGCCCTCTCTGCCCCTCTTCTTTCCTCCTATTCTCTCTCTCTTATCTAAAATAGCAATTTAAGAGCATTACCCAGGACCCTCCAATGATTAATTATTGGCAGTTACTCATGATTTGTATACTCTATCATTCCTAACAAGTGAAACGCAACTCCAATGAAATATATACAAATAACGTTGCTTGCATTTTGTGATTGGTCTACCATCTTGTACTCCACACCCTGTGGTAAGGAAGAGTTACCCTAGAGTGGTGTGTGTTACTACTTCATATTTTCTTTTCTTTTCTTTTTTTTTTTTAAAGATTTTATTTATTATTTTCAGAGGGAGGGGAAGGAAGAGAGGCAGAAAGGGAGGAAGACATCAATGTTTGGTTACTTCATATTTTCATATGCCTATGTGCTATTCTGGTTTTCCAGTTTATCTCAGCTCTCTGGTTTCCTAGTTAATCTCTGCATTGGGATGAAAATAATGCCGCAATAACAGTAACAAATAATATTCTTATGCCTTTCTCAACTCACAATTTCAGGATTTTACTTCTATTTAAAACATCTTCCCCCCTCCCAGGTATTTCTGGAGTTCCCCAAGGAGTGCAAGTATGCTGATGTGGAGTTGGCATTTTCCACTCGCCCTCCCTGATCTAATGCCAGGCAAGCTGTCACTCAGTCATGCTGAGACCATCTCAAAGCCTCCATCTTCTGTAGCCAATCAACACTGAAGCTCCTTAGCTGCCACATCAAACTTGCTGAAGCCACCCCCAGTGCTAAAGCACCACACACTCCCATTGCCACCTAGCTCTGTTCCATGTTCGAATCAGAAGACCCAAAGATAGCCTCCCATGTGCTCACAATAGTCTCCCAACTGAAATGTTTGTTGTAGTTGAAACAGCTCTTGCAGTTTGGTACTCACAGTGGAGCCAACGGTCTAGGGACAGATACCATGCTGTGCTGGGAATCTCCCGTATTAGTCTATAATATGTTGTTTTTTGCATCAACATCGCTGCTTTTAAAAGCTCTTCTTTTAGGATGATTCATTTAACAGTATTTTTCTTTTCTTTTTGGTCCCTCATGCAACTAAAATTCTTGACAAATATATCCCACAGCTTCATAAGATATGATGCTGCACATCCATAAGAGATGATGAAATCCAAAGCACGAAAAGACATGCAGGATGAAAACAAAAGGATCAGGGAGGGAGTTCTGAAGTGCAGTCCACACACCACTCACCAAATACACAACCATGACTGTGTCTGTCAGGAGAGGATCTCTTCTAGTTCACAAATGAGCTGTAGCCCTGCCTGGTTTCTTAGGCTGAAGCTTTAAACAGGAACTCTTGCTATAAAAAAAGAACAGGGAATATGACTTACATTTCTTTTGAATAGATCTCACCATGGTTCAGAAGTAGGTATGGAAGCTATTCTACAAATATTTACTAGATAAAACCTATGAGGGGCACATGGTTCATACCTAAGCAAACTCTCTGGCTCCGGTGGTTCTAGAAATGAATAGGATGATAAGAAAGAGAAAGGGTTTCCTAAAGTGTGAAATGCTGGTCTTCTCTCATCTTGTAGAGTCAAACTCTGTTAAATTCTATGACATTTCTTTCTCATTCCTATACTGCATGTTAGATACAGTATTACGTTCAGGCCACACTCTGGAATTGTTTTATTAGACAACCTTAGTCCTCCAGGCTGTTCCTGGACCAGTACCATATAATGCCATACTCCTACCTTCTTTCTTTTTTCTTTTTCTTTTAAGATTTTATTTATTATTTTTAGAGGGAGGGGAAGAGAGAGAGGCAGAGAGGGAGGGAAGCATCAGCATATGGCTGCCTTTCACCTGCCTCCAGCTATGGACTTGGCTGAAGACCTGGCTTGTAGCCTGGCTATGTCCCCCGGCTGGGAATCGAACCAGTGACATTTGGGTTCACAGACCTGTGCCTATCCGCTGAGCCACCAGCCAGGGCTACCCTTCTTAACATATACTAATTTCACAAGATTGGTGCTGTTGTCTAGGATCCAATGTGTAATTTTATTGTTAGTGCAGTTGTTGCTATGAAGGCACTGAGATGTGAACAGGTCCAGTGACTTTCTCTAAATCAAAGCCAGAATTTCTGAACACCCAGTGGCTTAGCTTCTATTGCCCTGTCCCCTTGCTCTGGGGGCTATGCTAGCTAACTGATGAGAACTGCCAGAATTGTGTCTCTAGTTGTTTGCTTCTAAACAGCATCTTTCTGTGTGTAGTCAGCAAACATTCACTTTCATCTTCTTGCTTTTGCAAATCTGTACTTGGCTCCCCCAAAAGTTTTTTTCAGTTTACGTTAAAGTTCACTGATTCAGCACTTACCCTTCACAAAAGTCTTGGAACCCACATACAAAGATTAAACCCTGCTGCACAAAAAGTCAGACAGTCCAGCCAGGGAGCCGAAGTGGTTCCCACCCTTCACACTCGCCACACCCCATCAGCCAACAATAAATCCCCTCTGGACATAAAAGTCCCTTTCCCCCACTCACCCGACAGTAAATCCCCTATTGGCAGGAAGCCAGACTGAACAGATGTGTCTGCCACCACTTCCTGGGGTGGGGTCAGGCAGCACCAGCTTTGATCAAGCAAAAGGAGGAATTTCCAGTGTCAAGGGCCCTCCACAGAGAATGCCCCAAGGCCTACTCCAAGAAGTAAAGGGACCAGAGATTAAACGCAATTAGGCGTGTCCCAGTGGGCAGAGCAGCATCCAGAGAGGTGATGTCTTGGTTGTTACCCTCATTGCTTGGACAGTAGTACATACGCAAATCCCTCCACCTTTCATGGTTAGATGCTCTTTCTGAGGAAGGGAAATGCCTTAGTGATACTGAGTTTATTCCTCCCTATTATGTAGTCATTCTTGCTAGCAAACAAGACACACAAGAAAGAACATTAACACTTATACAAGTCAGAAATGTGTTTACAGTAACAGTGGTGGTATTTCTATTTAATCAGACCTGCAAGAGCTCCATGAATCAGTATACTGGCTCCTAAAAGCCACCACCACTGTTTCCATTGGCCACTTCCCTTTGAGTCAAAAACTGTGATCTCCAGAGAAGCCATTGAAGTTGGGCTTATCTGGGTGCCTTGCTTGCAACCGTGGTTGCAAAACTTGAGAGCCTTAAAAATTATTGCAACATGGCTTGCTGAATTTGAAGGACACTTTCATGGTGAAATAAAATAAAACACTTAGTTCTGCTAGCCAACTTGCTGCCCCTCAGGAAATTGCTCCATCAGTGAATATGGTTTGTGATTTAGTCCCAGCAGGAACCTATGCGGCATTTTGTTTCAGAGGTTTTGTTAATCATTGTAGACTTAAGTATTGTATTGTAACAAACAATACCAAATCTCAGCCATTAAGGCTGATTTTTGATCACATGCGTCTCAGTCCTGAGCAGGCTGTGTGTGTAGGGAATGAGGGCCTCTGCCCAAGGAACCAGGTGCTTTCATCTAGTGGCTCAGTCTTTAGGGTTTAGAGTCCTCTGTTGGGCACTGCATGGTGCATCTGGCCAGCATATGTGGGAAGAAAACAGAGAAGAGGGAGCATTGCACCAAGACTTTTGTGGGCCTGACTTGGAGGTGGTTGGTGTACATCACTCTCACCCATAGTCCTTTGGCTTTGTGTAACTGCAAGGAAGGCTGGGAAATGTAGTCAATTCTATGTTCAGTAAAAAAAAAAAAAAAAAAAAAAAATAGAAAAGAAAAAACGAAATGGAGATAGAGGTTAACAATGACTATAGAATTAAAGTATGTTGTGGGACAAAGTTTTGGATGATAATTTGGGTAATGTAAAGGAGACTTTTTCATTCAAAAAGGGCATGTCTATTCTAATTTAGGAAATACAGTGTACAGTCTTTTCTTGGTAATATGCTTTTTAAGTATTTTTTGAAAATTTTTACACAGTAGATGATACAGATAGATAAAAAACTAATCACACACACATACACACACACATCCTGTGATTTTTCCTGAAGTGTGAACACAGAAGTCTGCATTTACAGTCATACTTTTAACTCTCATGGACATTGAAGATCTTAGCAGGTAGGGTGGTTTTGTTTTGTTTTCGTTTTTAAGATTGTGTTTATTATTTCCAGAAAGAAGGGGAGAGAGAGAGGCAGAGAGGGAGAGAGACATCAATGTATGGTTGCCTTTCACCTGCCTCCAGCTACGGACCTGGCTGGAGACCTAGCTTGCAGCCTGGTTATGTGCCCTGGCTGGGAATCGAACCAGTGACCTTTGGGTTCGCAGGCTTATCCACCATGCCACCAGCCAGGACCTTTCTTTTCTTTTCTTTCTTCCTCTTCTTCTTCTTCTTCTTCTTTTTTTTTTTTACACCACATTATTTTCTACATATTTTAATGTAAATTCAAGTTTTTCCTGTTGTGTATAGCTATTTATATTTGATTTTAAATACAAAAGATTTGGCGATTGTGAAGATTGGGGATAGGTGCATAGAAGGATTAACCTTTTGTTGTTGTTTTGAAAAGTACAACTATCTCAAATGATTATAACTTTGCAAAGTGTATGATAAAATCCCTATTAATGAAAGTTGGTGTGCTTTGGATTGGGATGTCACTTGTTTAGGGCAAGAGTAGAGTGTGAGAAAGTGAGGTTAAAAAGTGTTCCTGCCCTTCTCTCTCAATTTTTCCTTCCTTTCCCTTCTTTGAGACACAGCCAGGAAGCCAGCTAAGGACATAAGCTGTGGCAGGGAGGAACAGAGATGGCAGGTTGAGAGACTGACCGTTGCCATTGTGGGACTGGTTACACTATGTAAATAAGCAAATGATTCACTACATCAAGGATAATGGGAATCAATTATTTCACCGCTGGACCACATATTTACAGAGAAAGGTGAAATAGAAGAAAGAAGCCTGAGGTGTAGACTTGCAATTGAAGGGATCAGTATGAACTTGACTCATGGTATATACATGTCCATTCATATATATATATATATATATATATATATATATATATATATAAAATATGCAATTGTGACAAATATATACATACAGATAGATATAGAAATAATTAGGGATGATTATGAGGGGGTATTTACATAATATATGTATATATTTTTAAACTGACATATACATATTTACACCTTTATTTCCTAGCTCTGTTTGCTGAGGGGAGGTAAAAGAAATGGTACACCAGTAACAATGGGAGCACTGAAACCTAGATCTTCGTTTCTAAAAACCTACCTCCACTAAAACAAACTTGGTGTTCTTTAAGAAATTGCCATTCCCAGGATTGGGACTGGAAACAAATAAAATTCATATAGAAAAGAAAAAAAAAAAAAAAAAAAAAAAAAAAAAAAAAAAAAAAAAAAAAAAAAAAAAAAAAAAAAAAAAAAAAAAAAAAAAAAAAAAAAAAAAAAAAAAAAAAAAAAAAAAAAAAAAAAAAAAAAAAAACCCACAATCTATGGATTCAATAAAAAGAGGAATAAATAAACCTGGAACACATTTTTCTGTAAGGTAAGGACATGATCAGTGAATGATAGGCACATATCAAAAGGACATAGGTGCCAAAATAAGGCCCTAAATGATATAAATACATAAATCAGTCAATCTGAGAGAAGGAAAATCCTTTCCTAACATGAAATGCCAATGATGAAAATAAAATGGTGTAAATAGAGAATCACCTCTTGGCAAACATCTTAGCAGTGGTTGATTTGGACAAGAGTCTGTAGAGTATGCTAAAGCTGATGGGTGTAGGTTTGATGAGATGAGTATACTGATATAATCTCAGGATGCCTCCCTATAATATTTTAATAATCAACTTGTAAAGGGCATAACTGTTACTTTAAGTTAGCAAAAGTTGAGACACCAATATAATCAGATGACCATAATTAATATCCCCAGTGAGGGATATGTTGGTATGGTATATCTCCTGTTGTGATGCACTAAAAAGAACAAAGCATCACTCTCATGAATTCCAACCAAGAAGGCATGATCTGGGTTTGGTGATGAAGACATATCAGATAAACCCAGGTTGAAAGTCAAGGTACAAAATTAGATTTCTACTCTTTAAAACTGTCAAAGACATGGCAAACAGGAAAAGAGTGGTGAATTCTTTTTAGCCTGAACTTATCTGAAGATATGTGATAACTAAATGTTCAGGTATTCCTGGATAGGATCTTGAAACAGAAATAAAAATGAGATATTATGGGATTAGTTGCTAAAATTTGAATAGGCCCCTGAATTGATGGTAACGTTGTATCACTGTAGGTTTCTGGATGCTGGTTATTTAGCAGAGCATCCTTATTTAGGAAACGTGCTCTGGAGTGTTTCTGGGTAAGAAGTTATTTTACAGTTTGCTTTCAGAAAGTTCAAAAAATAATGATAACGGATATATAAATGAGTGAAATGTGATGGCATGTTAACATTTTGGGAATTGAGGTAAAAAGGTTATGGAAGTTTTCTGTACTATTTTGGCAAACTTTATTCATTTGAAATTTTTTCATACTAACAAAAACAAAGACTCTTCTCCATTTAAAATAAAGTGCATTCAGATTTTGCATGGTTGCTTTTAATAAATCCAATGAAACTTTAAATTGCTTTTATTAAAAAAAAACTGAAATATATTTTAATTGATTTCTTGGGTTATTTAAAAAATTATTTTTATGGCCAGACCATGTCTTTCATATGCAATTCCATTTTGAGATTGGACTCATAGAACCCAAGCTTTTATACCATCAGGTTATAATATCTAACTTTAAAGTGCAAACTAAGCTTTCATTTAGTGATAGTATCTAACTTTTATTGAGCACATTAAAAATTGATTTAACCATATTATATCACTATATCCTTACAATAATTCTATAGTTAAGGTGCTGCTGTTGGTCCCCTTTTCTAGATGAACTGATAAATAAACTTATATATATATACAGGATTCAATGGCTGCATATTACTGGAAAGACCAAAATGACTATAGCTTACACAAATTTGAAGTCTATTTTCTTTCCATCTAAAAGACATCTGAAAGTATTCAGGCCAGGACATGTCATGGAGCTCCCTGCATTCTTTCTGCTCTGCAATATTTAGTAGGTGATTTCCATTCCTAAAATCCACCTATAATCCAAGATGGCCGCTGGAGCTTTACCTCACTTTTGCATTTCCAGGTTTCAGCAGGGAAATAAAGTAGAAATTGAGGGGAAGGCACCCATCTCTTTCCCTTTAGCTTTCCCCCCAAATGTTAAACATTATTTCTATCATGCCCCAGATTGGTACCTGACCACACTTGACTACCTACAGACTTGGTGAATGTCATGTTTTTGCTTGGTACATTGCTTTAAATTGTTAGTGAAGAATTCTATTGATAGTGGAGGGAGCTAGCAATATCTAACCAAGAAAAATATTTATCCAGGATCACCCATCTGGTAAACTTAGGAGCCTCAGCTGTCTAAACCCAAAGCTTGAGCATCTAACAGGATGCAACTTCCGCAATCTTGCAGGAGCAAGCACCCTCAGTGCAGGCAGTGGTGGGCTGTGCATGGTCAGCAGTAACTGCTGAACTGACATTGTTACCAATGAGTTTGGGTTATTGTCTCCTGCAATAAAAGAATGTAAGCTTTTTAACTTAAAAAACAAACTTAAAATGAGTCAGGCTAGTACCTGGACCATTGTTTTAAAGCTACCTATTGATAATTTCCATAGTTCCAGGCAGAGCTTAACTCAATGGAGCAAATCTGGGGAGCATTCTATCCTCCTTGTTTCAGCATCAGTACTCAGTATGGCTTCAATGTCATCAAAAGCCTTAGTCAAAGATCAACATAGAAGCCAGAATTAGAATTAGAATATGCATGTATTCTCATAAAAATATATACTAATATGTGTATATTATATATTATTTTATATATTATATACTTTATATATTGAATATGTAACACTATATATTTATATTATATATAATATGTAATTATTTTCATATATACCTATTATATATAATTGGCCAGGACATCCCACCATAGTGATTTTGGGTCAGGGTCATGTGGCTGCTGTGACCTTTGTTATTCCAATGTAAATTCCCAGAGAGTAGTTTGTAATACATGAAAAATCTATAGATGTAATGAAAATCTTTATAATATTTTCTCAGGGCCTAGGGGTTGAAGGAGGATGTAGAGGCAGGTAGAAATTATTTGAATTCATTCTTCCTCTTACCCTTTTCCCTGCACATACCTAAACAGTCTTTGCATATCTACAATATTCTCACCTCCCATAGAATATGCAATGCAGACCTGAACATACTCCTGCAGTCTCTAGAAAATGGAGTAAAGGTTTTTACATTGCAACCAAAATGCTCTAGAAGTATTTAAGTGTGTCTTTATAAAAGAATACCAGATGCTGTTTGCCTACACATAGATACTAATCCTGGTCCTACCAAATTATCTGGAAAACAATGAAGCCCCTGTATGAAGCTCTATCTTGCCCGCCACTACACCTCCAAGGAAACAGGAGAGGGTTGATAAGTTGCAAGCAATGACAATTGATAATTTTTACCACTCAAGCTTGGTGGGGGTAGTTTTGACACCTTCTTTTTTCACCATTTGTGTAATTTTATTTTCATAATGAAATCTTTTTAAGCCAGAGGAGGGAAAAATAAAATCTCCCCAAATAGTCCAAAGTAGAATTGCCTTTGGCTGTCTCCAAACCTAAAAAGAAGCAGCCAAACCAATTTTAATCAAATATTTTTAAAAGCACAAGAATAGGAACAACAACAACAAATTTCCCAAGTGTGAGGTTATGAAGGTTAAGGTCTAACCTGATGTAAACAAAAACATCTCAGTAGATCAAGGCTAGAGGTTAAATGTTTCTAACTACAGGGATTTAAAACAGAACATTAAAAACAGATTCTGCTGCCTGTGTAAAAAGAATAAAGGTAACGACTGCCTTTAATTTTTTTCTGAGTTCTGAATGAGAAATCCAGATTTGTGAACACATTCTGGAAACAAAAGAAGAATAGATTTATGACTAGAAACGTAATGAAAATATCAGGACAGCAAGTAAGGAAAATATTTTATCTAAAGTGCATTGCATCGTAGTCATTTCCACGGGGTATATATTTTAAATATACTCATCATTTTCCCAAGTTACATGTGGCCGTTGATTTTTTTAAAGTATAACCAATTAAAAAAAAAAAAAACAACTACTAAATACCAATACCCCCTAGATGTTCCTTTTTATTAATATTTTGGAGTATTTCTTTTTTTAAGATTTTATTTATTATTTTCAGAAAGAAGGGCAGAGAGGGAGGCAGAAAGGGAGAGAAACATCAATGTATGGTTGCCTTTCACCTGCCTCCAGCTACAGACCTGGCTGGAGACCTGGCTTGCAACCTGGTTATATGCCCTGGCTGGGAATCGAACCAGCAACCTTTGGGTTCACAGGCCAGAGCCTATCCACTGAGCCACCAGCCAGGGCTTGGAGTATTTCTTTGTATTTCTTTTCTATGCCTCTTCATACATTTATTTATAATTTCCTCCAATTAGCACCATATTGCACATACGACTCTGTAATGCCTTTCCTCGCTTAGTGAGTTGAAGCAGCAGCATCCTATACCACTAAATGGTTTTTAAATTGCTGCAGCTCATTCCTACTTGTGTACCTACATAATTTCTTTTACAACTCTTTCATTTTCATGTGAGCACATGATTTTTCACATTTTTGCCTATATTATTAGGTCTGCAATTTATTATTTTTTTCTATGTAAATCTTTGTGCAGATTCACTTCTTAGGGTAGTTTTTATAGAAATGGAATTACTGGACCAAGAGGCAAGACCATATTTAGGGATTTAGAAATCTAACTTAAAAATGACATTCAGAAAACTTGTACCAACATTCACAACAGCAACCCATATCTCTGCCCTCACAGATGTACATGTAGCTATATAAATTTCTGTATACTTGTATTTTAATAAATGAAATACTTTTCTTTACTTAATTTCTAATAGAATTAAACATTATATTTATTAAGTACCTATTTTTAAGTCATTGCCTCTTTGTTTTTTACTGCTTTCCCGTCTGCCACTTGTATTTTTCACATTAATTTGCTACAACTAATATATTCAAAGTGGCAAATACTTTTGCCAGTTTTTCATTTATTTGACTTTATTTATGATTATTTTATTGTTTCTATTGTTATACAATAGATGGCTTAAGTTTTTTATATCATTGAATTTATTAGTCTTTTAATTAATTTGCCTAAATGTTCATGAGGACTGTCCTATTTCCAACTGGATAAATGTTCAATTTTTTTCAGTTTTGTCTTTCAAGTTTAAATTACATTATAGCTGAGGGAATCATGACACAAACTGGCTTAGGAGTCTTTATGTTATAATATAGTCCACTCAGCGGGGACATGGTCCAGTGAAATAACCAAGATGCCCCAGACTTTTGTAAACAGCGTCTTTCTCACACTATAGTACAGGACACAGAATAAAGTAAAAGATCTATGAAGTCAGAGTGGTCTTTATGAATGTTATCACCAGCAAGCTCATAAGACCTCAGAAATATTGGATTGGCCAAAAAGTTAGTTTGGTTTTCTCCATAAGATGGCTTCCGTAGCACTTAGCTGTGTTTAACTTCATTCAAAACAATTTTATTAGATTGTATTGTGACAGCTGTTAAATCAGTATGCATTTGCAAAAAAGGTTACCAAAATTGGTGAATTTTTATATAGTCATTTTAATATTAAAGATGGACGAAAATACACATTTCCAGCATGATATGCTTTATTACTTCAAGAAATGTAAAAATGCAACTAAAATGCAGAAAAAGATCTGTGCAGTGTATGGAGAAGGCACTGTGACTGATCAGAGGAAAGGAAAAAGGGGATGGATGTAATAAAACAACAATAAAATTAAATTAAGAAAAAATGGTTTGTGAAGTTTTGTGCTGGAAATTTTCACCGGATGATGCTCCATGGTTGGGTAAACTAGTTGAAGTTGGTAGTGATCAAATCGAGACATTAACTGAGAACAATCAACGTTCTACCATGCAGGGGGTAGCCGACATACTCAAAATAACCAAGTCAATAAAGTTATTCTTGAAAATGAAAAATGTGTCTTTTATTTTATGGAAAAACTAAATAGACTTTCTGGCCAAACCAATAGGAACTATTTGTTAGCAACAGTTAACCATAACAGGAATGAGAAGAAGTGATTATGTACCTGTGCAAAGACACATAGAACAATTAGAGCTATGTAAGAAGTTAGTGAAACAACTACATTTAAAGGTCAGACTTTGAGAGCTTATTATTAAAAGGCAGAGGATCTGCCTCACTTGCTGTAGAAATCCTGGTGGAAGAAAATGGATTTGGATTGAGTCGCAGAAACAAGGTAGCAGAAAACAAAGGACGCAAACACTAGGTGAAGGTTTTATTATATAGGATCAAGGAAGAGATAGAGATTTTTTAAGGCACATTTGGCAGCAGTTTTACTACCGGTAGGTTGTAGTTATGCTGTCATTTCAGCATAGTTGGTGGAAAGACTGCTCAAGCTTAAATTTTACACCATTGTGTAGAGTCATCTTCAAATATTTTTCTGTTACTTTACAATGTCTCTAGGTCAAGGAACTTTACCAAATACTGTTTAAGGCAGGCTTCTAACCATCCTGGTCTTGTGTGACAACTATATGTTGGATTTAGGTACACAGACAGGAAGCAGTAAGTGAAGAGTCCTCCCTACTGGAAGGTAGAGAGGCAGAGCTAATTACCACCTGGAGTGCCCTGCATAACAGTAAATTAGGGAGTTAACTGGGCTGGGTTGTGGTAAAGCAGAATCACTTGTTATGCAAAGATCATATTGTCAGAAATAAATATCAAGATGTGAATGGCGAGTGGTTATTGAATGCTCAAGCACTGAAATCAGAACAGGCTTAAAATAGAGCTCTCCCACTTTTTGCTGCTAAACCTTGCGCAAGCTAGCAAGCTATTTAATTTCTCTGAGAATCAGATTTCCAGTCTCTAAAATAGTGTTAACCTTCTCAATATCATAGAGTTCAAGTGGGGATTAAATGAGATAATGTATATTAGCTACTTAATCTTTCAGCCACATGGCCACAATTATTTATTTGCTCAATAAATGGGGATTATTCCTGTCATTATAAATAGCAAATGAAGAAAATTAATAATGTGTTCCCATAATAGCTCCTACATAAAAATTCAAGAGAAATGATCATAACCTAATATTTGCCTGTTAGCTATAATTGATTAGTATCCCATCAATTATTGTTAGTGAAATTCAAAGGACAAAAAAATTGCATGTAAACCTAAAAGTTTTAATGCTGCATGGCATTACCAAATTAGAGAGAATATTGCAAATCATTAGCAGTCTTATCTAAACTTTGCTTGTTCATAAAATTTATAATAACCTTCCATTATGCAGCAAAGCCAGATACTCATTTACTACACAACATCTTTTGAGTTCTCATCATACCATTGGAGTTACGCTCTTATCATTTAAATTATCTCATTTAATTTTAACATATTCCTGGAATGAGCACTGTTAGTCACACTTTATATAAAAGAAAACAGAATTACTAAGACTTTAAGAAAACTCTGTGAAGTCCAACAGCAAGCAAATGGTTAAGCTGATTTTTTTATCCAAGCTTTCTTACTTTAAGCTTGATTCTCTGTCCATATTTCATGAAACAAACAAAAATTGATCTATTACAAACTGTCCAAACTCACTCACAACCATATTTCCTTGCAAATATAACTGAAGAATGGTGGGGTGGATAGAAGGAAGGCAGGAAGGGAAAAAGAAAGAGGGAGAGAGAGAGAGAGTGAGAGAGAGAGAGAGAGAGAGAGAGAGAGAGAGAGGGAGAGAGAGAAAGGGGAAGGAAGGAAGGATGGCAGGAGGAGGGAAGGAAGGGGAGGAAGGACGAGAAAGAAAATCACCCTACCCACCAAATCAAAAACTAGGGAAGTCATTTGAAAGCTTTGGCTAAGTGCATCGCCAGAGGAGGAGCCATTAAGAGGTGTTTGGAATTTTTAGTTTGTTTTTTTGTCTTGTATTCAAGGAGACTTGAGCTGGGAGATATTAATAAAAAGAATTTGTTATAATAATATGGTAACTATGGTAAATAGGACAAGTCAACAATTTCATTTCCTTTAAGGATTTAGATTGAAAAATCTGCAAGTTTATGTTGGTTTTTGGGAGGAATGTGAGTTTGACCCCAAAGTGCCTGTTAGGCATTTAGAAGAATAAAAGACATATAAAATACTGTCACTGGCGAAGAGCTGCACAAGGGGTTGGTCTTTGAAGGGTCAATAGTCACTTAAGCCTCTTCTGTAGGACCTCGGAGAGGCAAAGCTCACTGGGTCCAATGGAAATGTGCTACATATGGTAAAAGGAAGATGACAGATGGAGTGGGGTGGTGGCTAGACTACACTTTGGGTTGCAGTTCCCTTTTCATAGGTGAGGAAGCCATAGGCCTGAAGGCAACACTGAAGGATTTAGAGGCACCCAGGAGGGGATACCAGCAGAGTTTGGGCCTGGCTCTTGAAGTATAAGGATAATCATGTGTCTTACACCACATGATTTGAAATGCCATCAGTCTTGTTGTAATGCCTAACAATTGTGTGGAGTGGTGAAAGAAAGCAGGGGTGCCCTGTATAGTGAAGAAATTCAGCCTATATTCAGCACTTTTTCTGACTTCCTCCTATATAGCTAGCAGCAATTTCCACAGGGGTGTCTGGCACAGGGCTCCTCAGCTAAGTTAGGATGCAGGAGAAAAGTCCAAGAGTCCAATAGAAATAAAGCCAACTCTCCTTTGCACCAAATAATTTAAGAAGCCGGTCATCATTACAAGGGAAGGGTAAATTGAAAATTGATTTATACTTTATAAAATGGACTAGTACTGACCCCAAATAATTCTGCCTCCTCCAAGATTTGAGAAATGGCCATTTACCAATCCAGTGCCCGTGAGTCTTTACAGCAATAACTGTTCATGAGAAATAAAGTTTATTTTCAAAATCGAGAACTGAAAGGAATAGTTTAAAGCTGGGTTCTAGTTTTCCTGAACAGCACAATGTTTTTCTTCATCATTAAAGACAATGCAGTTGAGCCTCTGGTCCTAAACAGCCATTGAAGGGAAAACAGGATGTGGCTGAGAACAATGACACCTCTGCAAACCACAAGCAGAGCCAACAGTTGGATAAAGCCCTGGTTTGAGGGGAGGGGGAAGCATTGATTCACCAGGAAAACAATAATTGTGGAAATACCACTATTAATTTTGCCCACAAACCACAATCTCCACCTCCCTCCTTGTGCTCCTCTAGTTCAACTGAGTGCCAAGCCTAGAAAGTATCTTTTCCGAATCAGAAGCACTCATTCTTGCCTATGCTTTGGAAGCCCTCTATGTGGTTTTTCATGTCCATTGTCATTGTGATCTTTTAAATGACAGGTTTGTTAAATTATTCTCAACAGGAATTCCTAGTCATATGAACCACAGACTACCTTTATGAAATGCATATACAGCAGATTCATGAATAATGTTTTGTTCCTATAACATTGATGAGAAAAAATATTGATTCCCACCTGGAGTCACTGTCTGTGTGGAATTAGCATATTCTTCCCATATTTGAATGGGTTTTCTTCAGGTACTTCAGTTTCTTCCTGTATACGTG
Organism: Noctilio leporinus; assembly: GCA_004026585.1. NCBI lineage: Eukaryota > Metazoa > Chordata > Mammalia > Chiroptera > Noctilionidae > Noctilio > Noctilio leporinus. Next base: position 41,334 of record PVIW01009509.1, read on the forward strand.
AGGTGAACAGCATGTCTAACTGTCCCAGTCTGAGTGTGGGTGTGATGTACTCTGTAACAGGAGGGTGTTCTGTCCAGGGTGGGTCCTGCCTAGTGTCCTGAGCTGCCAGGACAGGCTTCAGCCACTTGTGACCCTGCACTAGTTTGAAAAATTATCTTATTTGATTTATTTATCTTTCTTTTGTGTACATATATCCCATATTGATTCCATTGTTAAATATTAGAAGTGATTTTGATCTTTATGTAGAAATTTGGTGATGTTTTTGTAACCAGGAATATGCCAACTCTTGTTTATATCAATTAGCCTATGGTAAAATTGGTTTTATTATACCGTGTTTATGTCTCTTTGTTGTTTTTTGAAGATTTTATTTATTTTTAGAGAAAAGGGAAAGCAGAGAGAAAGAAGGAAAGAAACATCAATGTGTGAGAGAAACATCGATCAGCTGCCTCTTGCCTGCTCCCTGACCAGGTGCCAGGCCCACAGCCCAGGCAGGTATATGCCTTGACTGGGAATCAAACCAGTGAATTTTTGGTTCACAGGACGATGCCCAACCCACTAAGCCACCTCAGTCAAGGGCATACTGTGTTTTTCTTTAAGTCAAAGTTTCCAAGAACCTAGTGATAACATTAAGTGTGGACTTACTGTATACATTTTCAACCATAATAATTTAATTTAATAAGCTAGGAAAGTACAGGGGAGACAAAGGAATTTTTATCAACTTTCTCTGAAACAATTCATATTTGGTCTAAGACATTTTGTAGCAAGATTTGAGCTTTCTGTTAAAATACAGAAATCCGTGAATAGGGATATTTTGCCGTTTTCACAATTGCTGTCACAATGAAGCACCTTATAAAAATGAACAAGAGGTAAGATCAATTCCAATCAATAAAGCAATAGCAATGCATTAAGATATTACCTCTATAACACTCAACCCATTTCTCCTGGTACATTTCCTTTCAATGTCCTTAATCTAGGGAAGAAATTTTAGAATTTGAGGCAGTTGTAAAGGAAGACATCATCATTTAAACCTAACTAATTTACAAGAACATTAGCTCAAGAGCAAAATATTCAGCACAATCTATTAAACTTATTATTTCTGCCATTCATCAAATTAACTGATTGTTACAAATAAGTACAGTATAAAGGCAATAGCCAAAGCACTTAAATGAAATGAAACAGAAAAGTAAAACTATGTCATTCTTAAGGAGTTGATTTTAAAAGTGCTTTTTCTTCCTCATTCCCTTCTTTTGTATCACTTGTAAAAAAATAATTAGAAATGGTAGAAGTCAATATACAGGTCCAGATCCCTGTATGTGAATAGTCTATTCATGAAAAAATTGGCTTGCTCATTTCAGAGGTCACCAAATGCTTAACAAATGTGAGGAAAATGGTGGAAGGGATATTTCTTCTCGAATCCTGGAGGTGGTTAAGTTGGTGGTCCCAAAGGCTCCCATTACGTAACTACAGATTCATTGAACCATTTTGTGTTGTTGTGTCTTTTCCTTCCCCTTTCTACTAAAGTTTTATTTTTTGTTTTAATGATTTTTATTTTATTTTTTCCATACCATTTAGTCACTATATACACCCCCACCTGGCCCACCCATAATCACCACACTGTCCATGAGCCCTTTTTTCCTTTTTTGTTCAACCCCTCAACCCCTCCCCTCCCCTACCTTAGCTGTTGTCCTGTCTCTCTCTAAGAGTCTGTCCTCATTTTCCTTGTTAATTCAGTTTATTCATGAGTGAGATCATATGGTATTTGTATTTCTCTGACTGGCTTATTTCACTTAGCATAAGGTTATCCAGGTCCATCCATACTGTTTCAAAGGGTAAAGCTTTCTTCTTTTTTACAGTTAAATAATATTTAATTGTGTAAATGTCCCACAGTTGTTTTATTCACTCATCTACTAATGGACACTTGGGCTGCTTCTACATCTTGAAGATTGAAATAGCATTGCAATGAACATAGGGTGCTATTGTTCTTTTAAATTAGTGTTTTTGGGGTTTCTTCAGAAATAGTCCCAGAAGCAGGATTGTTGGGTCAAAGGCAGATACATTTTTAAATTTTGAGGTATCTCCATACTGTTTTTCACAGTGGCTGCACTAATCTGTATTTCCACCAACAGCACAAAAAGTGTTCCCTTTCACCACATCCTCATCAGCACTTGCTGTTTGCTGATTAATAGATGGTAACCATTCTCCACAGGTGTGAGGTAATACAGATGACATAATACTGTATATAGAGAACACTAAAGATTCCACCAAGAAACTAGTAGAACTAATAAATGAATTCAGCAAAGTAGCAGGCTACAAAATTAATATCCAGAAACCAGTTGCATGAACCATGATGAACTATCAGAAAGAAAAATTTTAAAAATAATCCCATTCACAATAGCTTCAAAAAAAAAAAAAAAAAAGATACCTAAGAATAAATCTAACCAAGGTTGTAAATGACCTATACTTGAGAAATTTTGAGACACTGAATAAAAAAAAAAAAAAATTGAAGAAGATATAAGTAAGTGGAAGCGCATACCATATTCATGGATAGGAAGTATTAACATCATTAAAATGTCCATATACCCAAAGCAGTCTATAGATTAAATGTAAATCTTATCAAGATACCAATGATGTATTTCACAGAACTAGAACAAAAATTTCAAAAATTTATATGGAAACACAAAAGGCCCTTCAAAATTACAGTGATGCTGAGAAAGAAGAACAAATCTGGAGGGATCAGACCACCTAATATCAAACTATACCATAAAAGGCTATAGTAATTGAAACAGCATGATACTGACATAAAAACAGATACATAGATCAATAGAACAGAACAGGGCCCAGAAATAAACCCACACCTTTATAGTAAATTAATATTTGACAGAGGAAGCAAGCGCATACAATGGGCTAAAAATAGTCTATTCAATAAATGGTATTGGGAAAATTGGACAGATACCTGCAGAAAGATGAAACTAGACTACCTTCTCACACCACACACAAGAATAAATTCAAAAGAGATTAAAGACTTAAATGATAGACCTGAAACCATAAAAATCCTAGAAAAAAACATAGGCAACAAAATCTCAGACATTGCTCATAGCAATATTTTATCTGATGTACCTCCTCAGGCAGGGGAAACAAAAGAAAAAATAAACAAATAGGATGACATCAAACTAAAAAGTTTTTGCACAACAAAGGAAACCACCAACAAAATTAAAAGAATATCTATAGAAAGGGATAGCATATTTGCCAATGCATGTAATATGATGTTAATATCCAAAATTTATAAAGAACTTACAAACTTGACACCAAGAAAACCAAACAATTCAATTTTTAAAATGGGCAAAGAGCTGAATAGACTCTTCTCTAAATGGGACTTATAGGTGGCCCATAAACCTATGAAAAAATGCTCATGCATCAGAGCAATGCAAATTAAAAAACCACAATGAGTGATCTTTGCTTTTGAAGTTGCCACTTTTTCCTTATATTTCCAACTTGTCATTATTTAAGAGACTAACAAGCAGTTAGTTTATTAAGCCAGAAATGGCACCTACCAATGATTTGTTTGGTTATCCAAGAACACCCCTTAATTTGAATTCTGTTTTGATATTTACCTTACTTTGTTTTATTTTCCATCTTGGCACTTGAATATCCTGTCGGTATTTTGCTAAAATGATGTTGCTGGTGTAGGGAGAAAACACTTGAAATTTATGTGTTCTACAATTTCTTACATTTTGTTGCTGGAACACTTTGAAGTCCTCTGATTTTGTACAGAAACTGTCAGCATAAGGGACCAACTGGTGATTTATAGATAGAAATGTGAGTCTTAATTTTTATGTTGCCAAGCTGCTCATTTTAAAAACACAGTGAATTACAGAAGTAAGTCTGCAGAACTGGAATGCTTCCCCTCATTTCTCAATGTATGAGTGATAAGCAATGTTCCCCTTCAATGAGTGATTTTTGTTTATATCATTGATCATTTGTGCTGAAAAATGGCTCATCCAAGTTCTTAGTCATCTCTTTTTTAAAAGGAAATAATTACAGTAATCTTTTGGGGATATTGAGTATTAAGTATCTGATCCTTCTTTTGCATTTTATGACAGCTTCTAAAATCATATGCCATTGGTACTGCAGGTATGGTTTTGGAGACTAATACGTCAAAGGATATGAACTTGATCCAACTTGAAATTATTTCAAAAGCTACATTATATAATAATGCTCATGCTATAAATGCCAGATAAAGAAAGGATAGTCATGTCTATCTACTTCATAAAAGAAACAGATTTTAATTAGGAAGATGAACAAACAAGCTATAGATAAAGTGCTGTAATGAGAAGATAACGACCCATCCCCCCCAGCAATAGACTGAAGCCAGTTTTTCAATAAAAAGGTAAAAAACATGGGCCTCCAGCAAAGTAGAAACAGAAATTTACTGTCTTTCTCAACATCTCCCCTTCTTAGACTTCCATAATCTCTGGCTCTCCTTGTACTCATTCCAAAAACAACAGCAAAAGAATAAAAGCAGAAGTAGCACAAATTTCCTCTCTGTTATCTAAGGCTCATATCCAGTCTTTCCTCCTTTGTAGTATTGCTCTTGACTTCTCTGACCCATACTATTATTTTTTCAATTCTTGTTTCACATTTTAGCAGTTACGTGGTATAGCACTAACCATTGGATTATTTTTGTTCTTCTAACCGAATTGTAAATTCTCTAATATTAACAACTAAAATCAAGTGTCTGTAATGCATCAGTCTCTAGTTCAAGTGTTTTAGATGTGTCAGCTCCTTTAATCCTCACATGATTCTCTTGGTTTCTCATTCTAGAGATGAAAAGCAGGCCCAGAGAGGTTAAGTAACTTGTTCAAAGTCACAGGGGCAAGAAGTAGAGCTAGGATTTGGTTACTGAATCTTTGTCCTTAAACTAAGTGCTATACTCTCTCAGAAACATCACTACCTCCTAGAATCAACTTACCTCTTCCCTGATACCTACAACAATGCTTCCCGTAGCAAGGAACCATCACACTTGGGTTTTAGGTATCTGTAGCTTAGTAAAGAGAAGGTGATTATTTAGGATTGATCATAGACACAATAAGTGTGTTGCTCCAACTTAATTTTGGAGGACAGAATAGTCCATAGGAAAATATGCTGTAATTCTCTGGTACCCTTTGCTTGGTCCAGCCAAATGAGGGTGAGCATACTGAGCAGAAAGGGTGAAGGTTCATAGAGGGCAGGGCAAGTATGATATGCAGCCAGCTGCCACCTCTTTAGATCTAGATATTCTAATAGAGTAAGTTCTCACCTAATGTCAACAAGTAGGTTCCTGGAAACTGCAGCTTTAATAAGCATCATATAATGAAACCAATTTTACCTTAGGCTAATTGACATAAATAAGAATTTATTTTCTTCAGCATATTTCTGGTCACAAATGCATCACCAAACTTCTAATAAAGACATTTCTCATATTCAATACCGAAATAAATGTGAACTGTACATATAAAGTGTGGTGATTGCAAGGTGGGGAGAAGGGTATAAGGGGGTTAAATGGTAATGGGAAAAAATACAACTAAAAGTAAAGAAAGATGAATAAAAACAAATAATTGTTCCCAACTCATTAATTCCAGTTCAGGGTGTCAGATGGCTGAGGTCTAGCCCAGCATCTTAGGGGACCAGGCGGGACCCACCCTGGACCTCTTTCCATCACTGGGTGTATCACACTCATACTCACACAAACTGGGACAGTAGGATGAGCCAGTTCAACTTCACATCGTTGGGTTGTGGGAGGAAACCAAAGTACCTGAAGAAAACCCATGCAGATATGAGAGAACGTACCAGCTTCTCACAGACAGTGGCCCCAGCCAAGAATTGATTATGTTTTTCCTCATCAATGTCATAACAAAATGATGTTGAACAAAATAATGTTATTCAAGGACCTATTGGGTCCAAATTGAAATATACTTACGACTTCAGATGACTGTGATACTGTCAATTAACTTAGAATGAGTAGACAAGTTATTTCCTGTCAAAGTAGCCAGTTCAAAGACAGAAAAAGATTATCTTCACTAAATTAAGTGTAGAGAGTGGGTGAGGGATAAACATTCTATTTTATGTTGACCAAAATTTACATATTTGACATGCTACTTACTCTTATTTAACTTTATATTTATGACTATTTTATTGTGTTAATCCCTATTCACATCCCCTGAATTAATACTTTGTGGGACAGATTTTGAAAAGTGCTGCTAAATTTCTAAATAGAGTGTTGTTATGAGAATTTAATGATCTAGTATGCAAAGAGGGAAACTTTGATTTATCAGGTGCTTCTTGTGTAGAAGTCTCTGTGATCAGTGATTTACAAGCCTTTTTCTGACATACTCAAAAAAGGCTATAAAATAAATATCCCCATTTTACAGATAACTGAGGAAGACACTTTACTCTCAAAGGTTACTATGTGGTCACAATGTATATTTTAATTTCCACTTTTCAATCACTATTGAACTTTGGTATTATGACTTCTATTTTTATGGTTGATAAAATTGAGATTTACAAAGGTTATATAAGCTCTGACTGGTGGCACAGTGGATAAGACTCCATCCTGCAAACCCAAAGCTCGCTGGTTTGATTCCCAGCCAGGGCACACAACCAGGTTGCAAGCCTGGTCCGTAGCTAGAGGCAGGTGAAAGGCAACCATACGTTGGTCTCTCTCTCTCTCTCTCTCTCTCTCTCTCTCTCTCTCTCTTTCTGCCTCTCCTGCTTTCCCTCTTTCTGGAGATAATAAATAAGATTTTTTTTTTTAATAAATAAATAAACAAAGGTTATATATCTTATTCAACGTTACACATCAACCAGAGCCAGGACTCAAACTTAGTTATGTCTAATTTCAACATCTGTGTTCTTAACTGAATGATTTACATCCTGAATATTAACTTAAATTCAAGAACATGAAACATTCAATGAATATTTCCAGTATAGCAAAATATGTGATCATGGCCCAAAGGCCATACAGAAAAAAATGATAATTAGTTCTGTGCTAATATCCACCTGCCAACTTGACACTTCTGTTTGTCTAAATAATATGTCCAAAACTGGGTTTTTTAAAACATTTTCTGCTAAATCTTTCCTCACCTTGGTTAATAGTAAATCCATTCTTCTATTTGCCCGGGCTAAAATAATCTTAGGCTCACACCAGTTATGTTAACAGAGAGAATGAAATATAAATAATTGTTAACTGAATAAATGAAAAAGCAAAAAGTGGTATAATGGAGGTGGAGAGCATAGGAAGCAGGGACCATGGCTGCAGAATAAAGAAACAGAGTTGGAAATATTAATCTTGGTAGCTCAGGCCTCTAAGAAGGAGTACTGGCTAGAAGGTGTTGGTGCTTCTGAGAGTGTGAAGACACTAGTTCTGTGAGTGCCAGAAAAGCTTCAAGGTTCTTGTAAGGGAAAGGACTACAGCTGGATTGAAGAGGCAATGCTAGAAACAGGAAGCAGGCAGAAAGCAAATAGGAAGAAGCAAGTCCCTCTCCCCACTTTCCTCTGGCAGCCCCTTCTACTACCACCTGTTGCCAGAATCAACACGGGGGCAGCTAGCAAGGCAGAATTGTAATTTGCAGAGTCCTGGCCCCAGTATCCCAGAGCAAGTATAAAAAGGATGAGTTTGCAATGGAGAGACAATAGCTTAATAACTGGCACACCCATTTGAAAAGTGAATTTGATCATGCTTGGTTTTTGTTATTGTTGTTTGTCTTGAAAATCCTGCAAGGTCTCACCACGTTCCTAGAGCAAACCCCAGAGTCCTCACTGTGACCCACAGGGCTGTCTATGAACTGGTCTCCAGATCTCCAACCTTACCTCCAATTGCTGCACTCCTCACTCTCTCTGCTCCAGCTGCTCAGCCCTGGCCTGCTTACTCAGACACACTTGGCAGCTACCACCTGAAGGACTTTACTCATGCTGCCCCACCCACCCTGCTGGAATGCTCTTCCCCCAGATATCTTTCCAGCTAGCTCCCCCACCTTCTTCAGGCCTTTGATCACATCTTACCTTTTCAAGACTTATCCTGACAACCCTATTTCATACCGCACTCTGCTTACTGACCCCACCCTGCTCTCCAAATTCTCTGACCCTGCTCTGTTCTCTTTTTTCAATAGCACTCATCACCTTATATCATACTGTACAAGTTATTTATATATTGTGTTTATTTTTATAGCCCCTTTCTTGATGGCTATCACGTAAGCTCCAGAAGAGCAAGTATCTTTGTTTCTTCATTCACATAGCTCAAGCATCTAGAACAACGCCTAGCACGTAGTAGGTACACATTAAATATTGATGTAAAAGACACTTCACTTTAGTCATCTCTGTAGTTATTATGGGAAGAATGACTTAAAATGTTGCTCTAAAAGTAATTCATTCATATTGGATATCTACATTCACTGAGACAGTTTGTAGTTGTTTTGCTTTATAAGAATGAAGAATTGTGTTTAACCTACCCTAATACGCGGATTAATTTGCTTTTTTGGGGTAAGCCCTGGCAGAAGTAAAAGAAAGTCCTTATGTACTACAATTCAATAGGGGAGATAGCCTAGAATAAAGATTTTTGTCTCATAACCATGAAAAAAAAATTGAGTCAATTGCTTAGCAAAACATATGTACATAACTATTGTACCATTGAGATATTAAAAATGGGCCCTGACTGGTGGTACAGTGGATAAGGCACCATCCTGTGAGCCCAAAGGTCACTGGTTTGATTCCCAGCCAGGACACACAACCAGGTTGCAAGCCAGGTCTCCAGCCAGGTCCATGGCTGGAGATAGGTGAAAGGCAACTGTCATACATTGATGTCTCTCCCCTTCTCTGCCTCTCTTCTTTCCCCTCTCTCTAAAAAATAATAAATAAAATATTTAAATAAAGGATACTAAAAACAAAACTAATATTTTCACTTATATATTACTAATTATTTTTCATGAGTTAAAAGGGAACAGGTATTAAAGGTTTGTTGTTTTGTTTTTTTTTTTTTTTTTTGGTTTGAAGAAAAAGTAGCACTTTAAATGATAAAGTGTGGGGACATAGCTATTTGCTTTAGAATTATAGTATTAACCTGAACCAATATGTTTTATGTACTTTTTCTAAGTGCATATTGTATTTCATGATAGAAGAATTAAAAAATGTTTTGAAATCACGTCTAGCTAGATTTTCATGAATACAGAAAGACAGAAAACTGAGGTAAAGCCATAATATTACGGTGCTTGGAGGCAATCTATTAAATTTACTTCAAATTTGCAAGGCTCCTTGCCCTCCCACCTCCATGAGTTGGGGTGTGAAGGCTTTGCTAGGTCCCAGGGAGGGTAGGGTGGGTGGCCCGCAGGTGAGCCAGGGAATGCGGGGAAGCCCTGGAGTATAGACCTGAGGAGGCAAGGCTGTGTTGGGAGACATCCAGCAAGGAGACTAAGGCTCTACACTGTTTTGTCCAGGCCAGAACGGGATCACACTCCTGCAGACTGATTAGCCTCGGGGGCACCCAATAATAACAGTCTCATGTGGGTTCTTAAAACAAAGTACCAGCTTCTGAGAAGCCAGTAACTTCCAACTGTGTACATCAGCCCTGGAAATCAGCACGCCCCCTCCCTCACAAGGCCTGCTCCCCAAAGTGGAAAGGAAAGTTCAAGAACTCTTCCTCAAGCCTACAGGGTAAGGAACAAATGACTCCGCAGGGCAGGAGGAGCGCTCCTGGACAACCCTAGATGTGTATTTGAAAGCAAGGTGGGAGGAGGAAAAATTGTTGCAGAGAGAAGAGGGCCAATAACTTGCTCACTGAGCTGTGGCAACGCCCGAACCGCGCGGGGGAGGCCGGTTCACCTAAGGCCAAATAGGCTGAGCACTTGGCCCAGAAGATGGACGGAGAGAGAAGTCAAAATAGGCATAGCAGGGGCATTCCCAGCAGACCTCGGCTGGGAGGAATCAAGACTCCTCTCAAATTCATACGTGACAGAGAGCATTCATTTCTCCAGTTAACAGGAGAAACGAGCGAGGATCATGAAAATGAGGCACATATCTTATCCATGTCACCTGTTGTAATATAGCATAAAATATATTGCACGAGGATGTCAGCCTTAAGGAAAAAGAAAGAAGGATAGAAAATTCTACGGAGCATTCGCCTCCTCCAATATGGAAGCTTGGTAGTTTTCTGAAGCATCCTGCTTTACTTTTTTTTTTTTTTTTTTCTTTCTTTTCTTTTTTTTTAA